>SJYC01003368.1:0-12649 GCA_006408675.1 Madoqua kirkii | reverse complement strand
TGGTATATAATTGTACAGAACTTTATAGTAGAAATTATTTCATTCCTTAGGATAAATAATGATGGCTATCTTTATATATCATTTGTACTTCTGCAAACATTACTATAGTTTTTTCTATAGCAATTTTTTCTACAGTAAAACAAACTCTTTTTAAAACTCTCTTAAACAAGACTGAACAAGGGGAAAATTAAGATTGCCTTAAATATTGCAAGTTGCATGAAAGCTACTTGGTTTTAAACAACTTTACTATATATTAAACACTATTGAGTGAACCGTAGTTTTTAGTACTGTCCTAATCAGAGCACTCAAAAGCTGGCTCATGGATCATCAAAATCACTGGAACACCTAGAGCAAGTTGGAACCCCAGACTCTCAGACCCTACCCCAGCTTGTTGGATCAAAGTATGCATTTAGTAAGATTCCTGACAATTTAATAAGGTCTTCCAATACATGTTAAGTTTGAGAAGCAATGTTTTAGCACGAGATGTAAAGCGATGGAAACTGTTTTTAAAAATAAGAACAAGTTATGTAGTGGCCCATGAATTTCCATGACCTTTGTAATATTTGTAGACTATAAAAAGTCAGAACTGTGACTGCCTTGGATCTTGGCTACTAATTGGAAGAGAGAAGTCGCTCAGTCGTGTCTGACTCTGCCACCCCGTGGACTGTAGCCTACCAGGCTTCTCTGTCCATGGGATTCTCTAGGCAAGAATACTGGAGTGGGTTACCATTTCCTTCTCCAGGGGATCTTCCCGACCTAGGGATCAAACCCGGGTCTCCTGCATCGGAGGCAGACACTTTAACCTCTGAGCCACCAGGAAAGCCCAATTGGAAAGCCGTAGTGAAAGTGAAAGTGAAGTCGCTCAGTCGTGTCCGACTCTTTGCGACCACATGGACTATAGCCGACTAGGCTCCTCCATCCATGGGATTCTCCAGGCAAGAGTACTGGAGTGGGTTGCCATTTCCTTCTCCAAGGGATCTTCCCAATCCAGGGACTGAACCCAGATCTCCCGCATTCAAGGCAGACGCTTTACCGTCTGAGCCACCAGGGAAGCCATAATAAGCTAAAATAAAATAGTACTTTGTAAAAACGCATTTTCCCAAAGCACATTCACTTTACCTCTTAAACTGTACCGTCCAGTCTTGTAGTGCTGTAAAGGTACGGACTATTGCATCTGTTGTCCTGAGGCTTAGATTGTGTGATTCCAAAGCCACAATGCTCCCAAGTTTGGTGGTCTTGCCACAAAGCGTTTTGCCTCAAACTCTCGTAATAGTGAAAAGAAGAGAAATAGTCAAAGCTGTATAATCAATACCAGTTACCTAAGTGGAGCTTTGGGAAAGGATGAATGATCTAAATTCAAACCTCACTCATCTTTCTTCACCAAGGTGGATATGTACTCAAAATATTAGTCAGAAATTAATTTTTTTTCTTGCCTTATTTACAGGTAGTTAAACTAACAAAAACAAGAAACTCCTCCTCCTCCCCTAAAAGGCAAACACAGGCAATTCACTACATATATTAAACCCTGTATCCTTGAAAACTGGTTTCTGATATATATGAAAATTCCTGGCCCTATGTTCTAATCCTACTATCCCATGCAGTTATCTGTGTGTTATTGCTGCTAGGTCTATGGGTGCTCCCACAGGTGAGACAGATTAGTTATCTAAGTGCTTCATCTGGCTCAGTCCAACTCGACTCAGCTACCTGCTGGAAGGAGGGAAGTCACAGGTGGCCCCAGAGGAGCTTTTGACATGAACTGATCTTCACATTCAAGTTCATGTCTGAGCTAATCAGAGGCTGCTTCACGGCTGTTTGTCTTCGTGTGTCTTGTTTGGCGTAAGGCATCCTACCCACACGTTGCCCAGGAGGAGAGTAGTGTAGGAGGAGAGCTAGGTGGCACAGCTGAAAAATAGCGGTATAACGCGTTAGCAAATCTTTCTTTTTTCCTTTGCATTTCCAGTTGCCAGGAGCTTCAGAAGGAGATTTCCCTCCTCCAGGAACAGATCTCACATCTGCAGTTTGTGATTCACTCCCAGCATCAGAACCTGCGCAGTGTCATCCAGGAGGTCAGGTTAATCAAGTGTGTTTCTCTGGCAGATGGTATGTTTACAGTGAGAAGACCAAATACACGCGCCTTGTCTGGACTCTGCGACTGAGATTCTTCTCCCCACTGACATTTCCTTTTTATTCCCATGAGACGTGGCTCTGTTTTCAGTGTCCTCTTTGTCTCTTTGCCCACACCTGTGATGTTCTCAGTGAACATATTTGGGAAATTATATTTACTCTTTAGACGTTTCAGTGATTTTTTTTTTTTACAGTGTTCTGAGCCAGGTAATGTACACTGTTCTTTAGAAGATTTTTTAGATTAAGAGATTCAGCCTTCTTAGGGAAGAAATGATCTGTTTTCATTATCTCATGAAAAACGGTTCATTTACATAGGGGGTGTGTTCGCACAGGGATGGGTTCTGGCCCTTCTTCACTGGAAACATCTCAGCAGGTGACAGAGGTCATTGTGATGCAGTAGATGGATGGTGAATTGCACACTCAGTTTACGTCAGTATTTATATTGATCTGATTTGGGAATTTGCTTTAGACTTAAAACCAGACCTTCATTTTTGTTTGCTATATAATATTCATTTCTAAATGGAGTCCTTCCAAATAACACAAATGCCTTTCTAACACAATTGCAGCATTTGTACTTGGTTGGCTAGATCTAACCAAAAGGTCAGAGAGTTGAGTCATGGCAATTTGAGAGCCAGGGAGGGTGGAGGGGGCATCCCATTTTACAGATGAGAAGGCTGAGGTCCACAGTAGTTAAATGACAGAAGTGGCCTTGGAATCCACGTGCTTCCTCTCTCACGGCATCATCCTGGACTTCATCACCCCACCTCCCCATCACCCCCACGTTGCCTCTTAGCAGATGTTCCCCAAAGCCAAGTGGGCTTACCTTAACATGCTTCTGGTTGACCAGCTCTCTGCTGCAGGGAGCCACCCTGTGCCAGGCGATGGCTTTCCGCCATGTCCACTGGCCTCTGCTTCTGCAGGAGGAAAGCATTATGGAACTGAGTCACAGACAAGGACCGGTTTGCTTCCTACAGAATGCATCCTGCTGAGCTTGGCTTAAACGGGCTTTCTAAAGATTAAGATGTTTAATCGCACCAGCTGTGTGCTTTCTTGTCCCCAGGTGCCAATTTGTCCTGCTATTTTCTGTAGCCTGCTGAGTCTGCTAATGCTTGGGATTTAATTTTGTTTATTTGATACACATTATTTGACCACAGAAACCTGCACAATTTCTGACTTAAGGAACTATTCCGTTGTCTGGCAAGATTTTTTCATTTCTATTTCTCAATTCTTAGATAGAGGCCTTAAAAAATAACTTAAAAGAGCAAGATAAGAGAATTGAAGATCTGCAAGAAAAAGTTAACATACTGGAAGCCCAGGTAAGGAGGGCCTCTCTTGTATATTTCAGTGTGAATGTGAGTGTGTGTGTGTTCAGTGTATCCGAGTCTGTATATGACTGTGTCCTCTGTGTGTGTGTAACACGCCTGTATGTAAATTCCTTGTGTGATGGTGTCCCAGTGTGACACTATGTCCAAGTACGTCTGTATGTGAATGTGTGCGCCTGTGTGATTGTATATGACTGTGTGATTGTCTGTGTGACTGTGATTGTCTGTGTCTATGTGTGAATGCAGGTGTGTGTCTATGAGTGTCTTTTGGTGAATGTGTGTACACCTTCTATGCATAAGAATTAGAGCTTTGCCAGGGAGGTACTCTCAATAATTATTTATTATCAATACTACAGGCTTTCCTGGTGGCTCAGATGGTAAGGAATCTGCCTGCAATGCAGGAGACCCAGTTCAGTCCCTAGGTTAGGAAAATCCTCTGAGGACGGAAATGGCAACCCACTCCAGTATTCTTGCTTGGAAAATCCCATGGACGGAGGAGCCTGGTGGGCTACAGTCCCTGGGGTTGCAGAGCTGGACATGATTGATTGAATACACATCAATATTAAGTCATTGTTAGAGGTTCATTCAAATGTTCAGAAATCCTTTCTCTCTTGGGGAGGTCAGTGGTACTATCTCTCCATGGAGACTTGAATTAGAAACTTGGTCAAGGCCCCTTTTGTGTGAGATCAGCTCAGCAAGAGAGCCAGTTTGCTGTCTCCTTTCCCCACATCCTGAGATGTCTTCTCTCCTCCTCTTTCTTCGTCCACATCCTTCAGGGCATGCAAGCTTTGCCTCAGGGCTCACTGACTTCAAGAACCTAATTGAAATTTTCTTATGTTTCAGTGTTTTAAAACTTATCATGAGTCTATAATTGACTGTGATAATCTATAATACACCGTGATTTTCTGCCCACTCATCCTGTCTTGGGCTGGCTTCCTGGTGGCTCAGACAGTAAAGCGTCTGACTGCAATGTGAGAGACCCGGGTCTGATCCCTGAGTCGGGAAGATCCCCTGGAGAAGGAAATGGCAACCCACACCAGTATTCTTGCCTGGGAAATCCCACGGATGGAGGAGCCTGGGAGGCTGCAGTCCAGGGGATCGCAAAGAGTCGGACACGACTGAGCAACTTCACTGCGTCCCCTCTTGATGGGGAAGCCCTTTTTAGGCGTTCAGCTGCAGCCCTAGGCTGCTGGTGTCCCCCGCTGCCCCTCCGCTCGCAGGAGGCACAGCAAAGCCTCGTGGTCGTTGGAGCGCTTGAGGACGCCTGTGCCTCCCGCCCAGCTTTCCTGGTTCACAGTGCCACCCCTCCTGTTTCTGCTGAGTGACTCTTCACGGGCCGCCTGGGCCTGCTCTCCTTTTCTACTTCGTCCCTCGGTACTGTGGACCCTCTGTGTGTTATGCTGTGCTCTTCTGTGAAAAACAGAGATGCTCTGCCTTCCGTGGAAATCCCCTCGTCTTTTGGAGCTGTGCTGCTCCCCCGGACAGGCCAGAGAGGAGCGCAGTGATCCGACTCCCAGCACATGCCTCACCATTCCTCCCACCTTCACATCCTTTCTGCTTTCCTTAAACAGAAGAAAAAAAGTCATCGTACCATAGAGAGGCCGTAAATATTTGGCATCTTAAGTCTTGTAGCTACCTCCCTGTCTTGCCCTTTCTGCCTTCCTAGAGGACCACTGTTGTCTTTATTCTAGAGGGTGAGCTCATGGAATCTTGGGTTTTCCTTCGATTCTCACCTAATCTAGGTTATCGGGGACTGTTTGCTTGAGGCTCACAGCTCTCTCGAGCTGAAAAATGTAGTGATTGTAGAATAGTTGGCTCAGATCTATGTCCACTCAAGCACCCGTAACCGCTTGTCGGTTTACATCCCGTGATGTGATTCAGGTCACATTAGAGCCTCTTCCTCAGAAGAAATGTCTCTGAAGGCATTTCCTCACAGCTTTTCTTACATAGTAGCCTTTGGCAAATGTTATTTATAAAATACTTTATCTTAACGTATTTTAATAACTATTTTTCTCTTTTTACATACTAACATGTTCATTTATCTGTACAAAGTAGGAAAGACAGATTAGCAAATATAATAAGAAAATCACTCAAATATACTGCCCATGGGCAGTTATTCAGCACGGTTATGTATATCTCTATTTCTGTAGGAATTTTGTGCCTGTTACATACTTGTGTGCATATATTAAAGATACAGACTATATATGGCACCATTTTATTGTAAACTTTTGTTTCATCAACTGTTTCCATGTCGTTAATTATGTAATTAAGTCTGTAAATTCTTATTGAGTGAGTACTGTGGTATTGGCACTAAGTTTGGGAAAACAGTGTTAAACAAAATAGACATGAGTCTTGTTCTCTGGAATGTACTATCTATCTAGTGAAGGAGACAGATAGAAATACATTAACATGTAACTAACAGTATCATGGAAAGGTTCTGCAGGAAAAGGATAAGATGCTCTGGGCAATGACACCTGGGTGGAGAAGTGTATGTGGACCATTTAGACGGGTGAGTGGGAAGACTCTCTCTAGAAAAATGAATTTCAGTGTGAACTTTGTGGAAACTGGGTGGTAGGGCATGTCAGGTAGCCAGACAGGAGGCCATTGTGGGTGCTTCTAATCTGAGGGATTAGATCATGAAAGGCCTTTAGGCCATTCTAAGTTATAACAAGAAGGTCTTTGCTTACCAGTCAAATTAAATTAACATTATCCTTTTAATTAGCTACCAAAGTTTCCACTGTACTGTTATGAAATAATCTAATTAACTTCATCCCTACTGTTGGATTGCTTTCCAGGATAGCTTTTGTAAACAGCAATGAACTCAACGTACTTGTACAAGTATTTTGCTGATTATTTGTATAATTGCTTCCTTGGAGAAGGAAATGGCAACCCACTTCAGTATTCTTGCCTGGAGAATCCCATGGATGGAGGAGCCTGGTGGGCTACAGCCCACGGGTCGCAAAGAGTCAGACACGACTGAGCGACTTCACTTTCACTTTCCTTCCTCAAGATAAAGTTTTAGAAACAGAATTGGTAACTCAAAGACCAGATCCATCTTGAAGATTGTTGACACGTGCTCCAATTTTCTGTGTCTGCTGGATCAGACGTCTCCTTCAGCGGCCACAGTTGCACCTTCAGCACGCTTTCAGTCTTTCAGTTCTGACGTTTCTGACCTGCTATTAGCCCTCTTTTTTATCCTCTTTATTTTTAAGGGATTTCAATATTTTAAAATCCTTTGCTGTTGTTTTAATGAAATCTAAGAAAGTTGAGATGAAAAACACAAGTGCTCAGTTTCCCATTTTGAGCTGGGATTCTCCTTCCGATCCAAGTTTATCTGTAATTCAAAGTGGTCAGGTGTGAGGTAGGGATCTAATGTTTTAGTTGTTTCCCTACTGAACAGTCTGGCCTGCCTTCATTAATTTGAAACGCCTATGTATCCTAGGCTAAGTGTCTATGCGGGGAATCCATTCCAGTGGTGTATCTGCCTGTTTGGCTCCTTCTGCTTTAATTATCATAATCTGTCACTCAGTGATGACTCAGTCGTGTCTGACTCTGTGACCACATGGATTGTAGCCTGCCAGGCTCCTCCATCCATGGGACTTTCCAGGCAAGAATACTGGAGTGGGTGGCCATTTCCTTCTCCACGGTATCTTCCCAACTCAGGGATCAAACCTGGATCTCCTGCATTTTAGGTAGACTTGTTACCATTTGAGCTACCCGGGAATCCCATCATAATCTTTAGTACATTTCAGTTGGAGAAGTTGTTGTCTTTCTTTGATCTTTCATTATGGTCTTAGGCTCTGCTGCTGCTGCTGCTAAGTCGCTTCAGTCGTGTCTGACTCTGTGCGACCCCATAGACAGCAGCCCACCAGGCTCCCCTGTCCCTGGGATTCTCCAGGCAAGAACACTGGAGTGGGTTGCCATTTCCTTCTCCAATGCAGGAAAGTGAAAAGTGAAAGTGAAGTCGCTCGGTCGTGCCCGACTCTTAGCGACCCCATGGACTGGAGCCCACCAGCCTCCTCCATCCATGACCGGAGTGGAGTGCCATCACCTTCTCTGTCTTAGGCTCTTGGGCTCTGGTCATCCCTAATTAAGTGCCAGCCCTCTTCACAGAGTCAGGGCCTCAGTGGTGCTACTGCTTCTAAGTCAATCTTATGGTCTTCAGGTGTGTCTCTATTTGTATCATCCCCAAAGCTAATTTTATTGTCCTAAGTAACCTGGCAGTCCATACTCTGCTAAGGCCAATTGGCCTTTTGGTGTAATAGTTAAACCAGAAAAATGTATTGTTCCCATTGTATCGCTTCCGTATCCTCAAATTTAGCAAATAATTGCTGACTAGCCATTCAGTGTAATAGGAGGAAGCAACAGATTGCATTCCCTTCATGAAGCTTCTTGGTTGCTGTCCGTTTACACGAGGCTGCCGTTCCTATAGCCTCTTCCCTAAAAGAAAACTCACAGTGATGGGACAGCATCTCTCAGAACTGCCTAAGATTCTCTGTATGAAGCCGAATCAAACTACCATTTTTTAACACTTTTTTACATAAAAAGTCTTCAAATTATAGCAGTACTGATGAATATCTTTGTGGCTTTGAAATGTATTATCTTCAGCAGATAAATAGTTTCCTGCCCTGCAGGGAATGTTATGATGCCCATTTCAGCTTTAATAAAACTCATCTGAGCCACATTAATTTATTTATTCAGCAAATAGTTTTGTGTGTTTATGATGTACCAGGAAATGTTCCAAGAAGTAGATATATGGTATAAACAGGACAGACTGTCCTGATCTCATCTAGCTTTATTTTAATTGAAGATGTGCACAATAAATACATGAACAAATAAATGCACAGCTTAATTAGGGAGGGGTGACTGCTCCAAGAAGAGCAAAACAATGCGACAGTTAGAAAGTGATGGGAGTCAGGAAGGGCATCTCTGAGCCTGTGATCTTGAACTAGGTACCTGAATTGAGTGAGTGCTTGAGCTGGAATGAACCTGTTTCTAGTCTGCCCTGGTCAGTACTTTGTTATGAAGGTCTTAAACTGGAGTGACATGTGAAGGAGTGTACTGTCTTGCATTACAAACTTAAGATCATGACCTATTTTGAAATAACAGTGTGAGCTGATTCTGTTTATGAAAAATTGATCACCAGAGCTGAACAACCCTTTTAAAGACGTCAACTTTCTAAACCATAGAGACAGTATCTTTTTCTCATCCATAATCAACACACGTGTCTCTTTGAAGGCAAGCTGCATATTTCATTTAATTCTCAAAGCTACTTTGGGTGAAAGTTATTAATTACTACATTCCCTAAGGGAGTAAACTGAGATTCAGAGAAATTAAGACACTTGTTCAAAATGACTCAGCTGCATTCAAGTCTTCTTGGCTTGAAGCACATGCTTTTCTTCCCCCACTATCTACTTATCTGGGTGATCAAATAAGTGTGTGTGTGTGTGTGTGTGTGTGTGTGTGTGTGTACAAATATGCATGTGTGTCAATATACACATAGGTATATAAGTTGAGAAATGATATGTATTTTTATACATTTAGCATATATATTTAGAAATGAATAGTTATAGTGTTAAATTTTCAGGGTCATTTATATGTATTTGAGCCATTGTCACAGCTATTACATTAATTTTAAAAAAATATTTTCTAGAGTTTTGAATCATGAAAACAAATACCTTTTTTCTAACCTAGCAAGGATTTTTTTTCTCCCTCCACAAGGGGAATAAAAATTCACTCATCTAAATCTGCTCTTTTTTCATTTCAGTCTTTGAGGATTTTAAACCTCTTTTAAGTCTCAACAGGAGATTTCTGCTTAACTCTGCCAAAATTATTTACTTTTCTTTCTACTTCATCATCTTAATTTACAGCTCTGAAATTTATCTTCCATTTCATGCATTTCTATCGTCTTCACTAATGACCTGCTCATATGGAGATGCATCTTAAGAAATTACTCCATTTTCTAGACTTTGAAGAGTATCCTACTTTATGCAATCACCACCATCCCTAAAATTTAATTTACTTCAAGACTGTTTTGCTAGCAGTTTAAGTATGCAAAAATTCAGTTCTTCTGGAAAATTGTGTCAGTGAACTATCCTTGGGTAGACTCAATAATGGTGCACTTACTCTGGCCATTAATTTATAATTTTGTAAACTAAGGATATAATTAAAGCATATGAAAGTCCATGAATAAAAATTAAAGACCTAATTCTATTTGATGAAATAAATCACCACAGAAGTTGAAATATATGAAAATAAAGACAGTCTAAGTTGATAACACTTACACTTGTGTATTTTTTGGAACCTAACAACTTGAGAAAGTAGGAGTTTGTTTGGGAAAAACTCCCAATAATTTCTACATACTTGTCCAGCCACGGCAATATTTTTATTCCAGTGCTTGTTGTCATCATGATATTGAGTTTCAAGTTGTACTTCATGACTTATAAAGTATTGTACAGAAAGGAGTTTTTCTCTGTTTTGTGCTTGGCCCTGATAAATGCGGGCACTTGTTTGGAATGTATATTCAGTTTATCTCCATTATACAAGGAACACCTTTATCATCAGTTTGTCAAATTCAAAATACCTTTCCTGGGTGAGATTTAGGCACTTAACTCTTGAAATATCACAGGGAAATGATTCATGTAGGAAGAATTTTGCTCCATCTTTTCATTATTATTCCAGGTAGATGCTGAGGGATCGAAGGTACAAAGTTCCTATCTTGTCTTGGCTTTCCTTAGTTCAGTGGGTCTTCATCTTAACTGCACATTAATGTCACCTGTGGAGTTTTGAGACCTCCAGAACACTGACTGCAACCAAATGAAGCAGAAACTTTGGGTGTAGGACCCAGGCATCAGTAGGTTGTAAATCTCCCAGGTAATCCCCATATACAACCAACACTGAGATCCACTCCTTCAGTCCAGTAGGCTCTCCTATGTGAGCAGCTATCCTAAATCCTATCACTTGGCCACCTGGGTTTTGGATTCAATGGCTTGGTTGGCAGTTGAGGATGTGCAGTCCTAATAGGTTCCAAGGGGATGTTAAAACTGTTGACCTCAGGCTTATGCTTTCAGAACTCTGCCTCCATCCTTTTTCTCTCCCTTTTTTTCCACCTCGCCCATTTCTCCTTGTCTTATAAGTCCAGGTAAAGCCAAGGAAGACCAGGATGCATCCAGGTTTGAAATATGATCATATGATGTGTTTTTTCCACCTTATATAAGATAGACAGGCTGTGTATCATTCACCACTAGTATAGAGAGGAAGAAACAGAGGCTTCGATGAGAAAATTGAGACTAAGGATTCCATGAACTGAAAGAACAGATGGTGCCTGTGTTCATGGAGTTTCTAATCAAGAGATTGCCCCTGAAAGACAAATCTGTAATCAATATTGTGGATATCTTTCAAAAGGTTCTTCAATAAAGTTCTTTCATGAAGTTCTTTGCATCTGTCTATATAAAAGAAACTGTAAAGTGAAACAGAGTTCAGCTGTTGAATTTCAGAAGCTAAGCCAAATGCTAAATTTGAATCCCTTGGTAAATTAGGCATTTTCCAAGGTGTATGTTTTTGGAAGCGATATTTAGGGACTCTCAACTAGCTTATGTTCTGTGTTCTAACAGAATGCCTAGAACAGCAAATTGACTGGTAAGGAGGGATGTAGGTGAGGGGTCAACCAGGATTACTGAGCGTGGGACCAGTAAAGGTGCTGCCTGTGTGATCTCTGCACATTTTTTTTTTTCAATTTTAGAACAAAGAACTAAAAACTAAGGTGTCGCTGTGGCCTGAAACTCCCAGGACGAAGGCATGTAAGGCTGTCTCTACAAGGTAAGGCCTTTCTTCCCCGCCACCTTCTGACTTCATCACCCCTGCTGAACATGTTTGACATTCATCCCACCTGAGTAAGAATCCAATCCATGAGTACTTATGTAGTCCTGTGTTTTCTGTCTGTCTCCCAGTTCTTTGAGAATGGGAACTGTATTGATCTTGCTTACCACTGACTGAATCCCTGAAATCTGATGTATGAATAGTTACATCATTATGTAACTGATCTGATGTATGTATGTATGATATTATGTATGTATGATGTATATATGTATGATAATATGTATCTGATGTATGAATAGTTACATAGTTATGAGTACATGAATGAATAAATTTAGGTATCTTTTCCCTCTTTGGTATAAAGCAAGCCCAGTCTTGGCTTCAACACTTACTCCAAACAGTACAGATTACCCCTCTACTATTCTTGTTCCTCCATCGTTTGTATTTTCTGTGCCATTGATAGGCATTTTAATCATAAAAAGTGTGTATTTAGTTAAATTTCTATGTCTGTATCTCAAATTAAAGAGATTGTAAATGTCAAGAGGGCAAGAATAGTTCTTTATTTTCCACTTTATTTCCTGTATTGTTAAGGACAAGTGTCTTTAATAACTACCTAATAATGAGTGAATGAGGCAGTGATAATGACCCCTAAAGCAATGGAAATGATAGTTGAAACCATCAAATCACTTTCTAAGGTTGACAGAATCTGAAGTGACAGGTTGGTGGAAAAAAAGACTTCTGAGCTCAAATCTCATTTCCATAATACTCCATGAAATTATCACTTAAAAGAAAACATAGTCTGTAATTACATGAATCATTTTGAAACTGATTAAAAACTTCCTGTTCTGGCAGCTTTTAAATTTCCCCCTCTGGCCTCTCTAGGGCAGAAACCCATTTTCTGAAACTCTCTTCTGCACAGTGCCTGACATGAAGAAATCAGGTGCCCTATGATTAGCATCAGTCTAGAAATTCAAGCAGATCCACCGCCCTTTTCAAAACACCCTGCAACCTTGCTTCACTGTGCTAATGATGTATGTAATTAGAGACTAGACATGGAGCCATTAAGGATCGAGCTTTCTAAAATCTCTGGGCCCCTAGATGCCAAGTTATTAACTTTTCTGGCCAGTAGCCCTGCAACATCTAGTAAAGAAAAATTAAGCCTAAGAAGTGTAATATTAGGTGAAATGCCTACATTTTAGAAGCAATGAAAAAAAAAAAAGTCGCTTCATGAGGGGAAGAGAGGAAGAGTTTAGACTAGAAAGGCAAACGTGGCGACTTCCCTGGTGGTCGTGGGGTTAAGACTTCACCTTCCAACGGAGGGGATGCAGGTTCTATCCCTGCTTGAGGAGCTAAGATACTGTATGCATCATGGCCAAAAAACCAAAACA
>SJYC01003367.1:0-11961 GCA_006408675.1 Madoqua kirkii | reverse complement strand
TCTTTGCATGAAATATTCCCTTGGTCTCTCTAATTTTCTTGAAGAGATCTCTAGTCTTTCCCATTCTGTTGTTTTCCTCTATTTCTTTGCATTGATTGCTGAGGAAGGCTTTCTTATCTCTTCTTGCTATTCTCTGGAACTCTGCATTCAGATGCTTATATCTTTCCTTTTCTCCTTTGCTTTTTGCCCCTCCTCAGATAGCCATTTTGCTTTTTTGCATTTCTTTTCCATGGGGATGGTCTTGATCCCTGTCTCTGTACAATGTCACGAACCTCATTCCTTAGTTCATCAGGCACTCTATCTATCAGATCTAGTCCCTTAAATCTATTTCTCACTTCCACCGTATAATCATAAGGGATTTGATTTAGGTCATACCTGAATGGTCTAGCAGTTTTCCCTACTTTCTTCCATTTAAGTCTGAATTTGGCAATAAGGAGTTCATGATCTGAGCCACAGTCAGCTCCTGGTCTTGTTTTTGTTGACAGTATAGAGCTTTTCCATCTTTGGCTGCATAGAATATAATCAATCTGAGACGTTTAAGCTATGATAAACCTAGAGAACTTCAGTTCTGAGTTCTGAGGGAACAGCTGATTTATTTGTTCCACCTCAAGTCACTCTGGTGCATGTCTTCACTGAGTAGAAGGGCAAATACACTCTCACTCTTCCTCGCCCTGTCCTCTACAGCAGGATGCATTTCCATAAGGTAATGCTTCTGTAGGGCTTCCGAAGTGGATCAGTAGAGAAGGCACTGGCACCCCACTCCAGTACTCTTGCCTGGAAAATTCCATGGACGGCGGAGCCTGGTAGGCTGCAGTCCATGTGGTCGCCAAGAGTCAGACACGACTGAGCGACTTCACTTTCACTTTTCCCTTTCATGCATTGGAGAAGGAAATGGCAACCCACTCCAGTGTTCTTGCCTGGAGAGTCCCAGGGATGGCAGAGCCGGGTGGGCTGCAGTCTCTGGGGTCGAACAGAGTCGGACATGACTGAAGTGCTGCATGTAGGGCTTCCGAAGTGGATCAGTAGAGAAGGCACTGGCACCCCACTCCAGTACTCTTGCCTGGAAAATTCCATGGACGGCGGAGCCTGGTAGGCTGCAGTCCATGTGGTCGCCAAGAGTCAGACACGACTGAGCGACTTCACTTTCACTTTTCCCTTTCATGCATTGGAGAAGGAAATGGCAACCCACTCCAGTGTTCTTGCCTGGAGAGTCCCAGGGATGGCAGAGCCGGGTGGGCTGCAGTCTCTGGGGTCGAACAGAGTCGGACATGACTGAAGTGCTGCAGCAGCAGCAGCAGCAGGGGATCAGTGGTAGAAAATCCACCTGCAATGCAAGAGATATGGGTTGGTCCCTGGGTTGGGAGATTCCCTGGAGGAGGGCATGGCAACCCACTCCAGTACTCTTGCCTGGGAAGTCCCAAGGACAGAGGAGCCTGCGGGCTGCAGTCTATGGAGTCACAAAGAGTCAGTTACAAGTTAGCAACTAAACAACAACAAGGCTTCCATAACATACTTTCTGCTGTGTCTCATGCAGAACTAGAATCAGTCAATTAACCATTGCTGTCAGGCTGAAGCAATTAATAAAGCCTTGGTAGTCCAGCGGTAGTGGTGGTGGTAATGGTGGTGGTACTCCAACTATAACAATAGAGTTTTATGTGCCCGGTCTTGATAATTGTGTGGTCTTTTCGACAGTGAACTGAAGACTGAAGGCACAACCCCATACGTGATGTTGGTGAGACTACGGAAATGAACTGGCTGGCTGGAGATCTGAATGAGAAAGACTACTCCTTGGGTCTTATTTGTTCCTTGAAACAGTCTAACACAAATTAAAATGGATCAATGCCAGTATTTAATGGAATTTGTTGTATTGTATTCAATGTATACATCAATAGCTTTGCAGGAAGATGTCTCATAAAATCAAACAAAGGAAATATATATTCAAGGAAAGGAACTCTTTCTTCAAAACTTATTAAATGGATGAAGAAACTGGATGCCCTCCCATGATGGAAGATGAACTTTGCTTACACTTTAAAAAAAACTGAATCTTTTTTTTAAATTTTTGCAAATATTTGCTTAAGGGACTGGTTAAGGTTGTCTACATTGACCCTTTGATAGTGGTTTCTATGTACAGTCATCATCCATTGGTTGGAGAAGGCAATGGCACCCCACTCTAGTACCCTTGCCTGGCAAATCCCATGTGTGGAGGAGCCTGGTGGGCTGCAGTCTGTGGGTTCGCTAGAGTCAGACACAACTGAGCGACTTCACTTTCACTTTTCACTTTCATGCATTGGAGAAGGAAATGGCAACCCACTCCAGTGTTCTTGCCTGGAGAATCCCAGGATGGGGAAGCCTGGTGGGCTGCCGTCTATGGGGTCGCACAGAGTTGGACACGACTGAGCGACTTAGCAGCAGCAGCATGCCTTGGTATCTTTGGGGGTTGGTTCCAGGAGCCCCAACAGGTACCAAAACTCGTGTGGATGTGGCTGGTCAAGCCCTGTATGTCAGATGCTGAAGCACAGTGTGGCTTCTGTGCCAGTTTCCACACCCGGGGACTCAGTCAGTCCTTGGTGTGGGTCCTGCAGGTATAGAGGCTGACTGTGTGTAAATGTAAGGAAGAGTGTACGGGCATGCTTCCTTTTATTGTGCTTCACAGGATTTTTTTTTTCCTGACAAATTGAAGGTTCATGGCAACTCTGCATTGTCAGATGATGGTTAGCATTTTTTTGACAATAAAGTGTTTTTAAGTTAAGGTATGTATATATATATTTTAGACATAATACTATTGCACACTTAACAGGCTATGGCATAATGTAATATATAACTTTTACATGCACTGGGAAAGCAGAAGTTTCATGTGACTCACTTTATTGTGATATTCTTATTGTTTTGGTGCTCTGGAATCAAAGCTGCAAGTCTCTGGGTATGTGTGTGTGCGCATGTGAATAAATGATATATTTTAAAGTTGACTTTTAGATAATAAGTAATATCTTACCATGGTGTAAATTCATCTCCTAACCCATGGTTAGTTGGGAGAGTTATTTTCTACTGGATTAAGGGTAGAAGAAGGAGTAAGTTTTTTTAACTAATTCCCCCACCCATGCAACCCTCCAAAGCTGAGAATCCTGGCTGCTTCACCACAGTTTAGGTTCTTGTTCTTCACTTGGAATTGATCTTTGGTGACTAGAGGCAACTCACATATCAGCACAAAGAAATGTGCTTTGTGATTCTGCCTTTGTGACTAATTTTCTTTTCGACCTTCATTAATATTATCTAAGTAAAATGTTTAGGGGGATGAATAGAACATAACGCTCTGAGTTCATACCTCCATAAAAAGGTGTTTATTAATACTATGGATTCAAAGGAACCGTGGTTGTTGTCTGTGCAGTGAGGAAGAATCAGAATTCATGAACTTGGAATGATGTGTCTACTGCTTTTGTGAAAGTGTATTTCAATACATGCATTCATTAGAGGTGAAATTTGTGGTCATATAAGTAAAACAAAAGTCTAACTTAATGCAAACACACTGATACTCAGGAAAGCAGAAAACACCTCAGCTAAAGGCATCATGGGAGAACTTCATAATCCTCAAAGGTGAACCACCTGTGGGCTTTTTGATCCCTCTCTTTGGTGTATAACTCTGAGCATTTTCTCAGGAAAGATGCTTCATGCCTTTCAAAGTGGAATGTGAAACATCTAACGTCTTTGTAAGTTCAGCAAAGTACTGTAATCCTTGCAGTGCCGCCTAACTCTATGTGTGAGTTTCATAACTTCTTGTTTTGATTGCTTTCTAGTTTTTAAGGTGTAGTTATCTAATAACATTTAGGACACAGTCACCCTCTGTGTTATTCGCTTCAGTTGTGTCCAACTCTTTGTGACCCGTGGACTGTAGCCTGTCAGGCTCCTCTGTCCATGGGATTCTCCAGGCAAGAATACTGGAGTGAGTTGCCAAGACCTCCTCCAGGGAATCTTCCCAACTCAGGATCAAACCCAGGTCTCCTGCATTGCAAGCAGATTCTTTACCATCTGAGCCACCATGGAAGCCCAGTCACCTTATGTCAGGAGCAATTCTAAGTTCTTCACCTATATTAACTGTTTAATCCTCCCAACAAGCCTCTGAAATAGGTCATATTATTATCCCCAGGATTCAGAGGAGGATACTGTGAGTGAGCAAATAATTTTTCTAGCGGCTGACAGTGGAGTAACCGTTTGAGCCTTTTGATTGGGCTTCTGATGCATCTGCGTGCCCACTTGCTGTTCTGATACTTGCCACCATAGGAATGTCTCTCTTCTTGCTATTTAAACCAACACACCGCTTCTGTTGGCTTTCTTCGCCACCCTGTGGATGACACTGAGAAACAGTACATCGAGTAAATATTCTGCTGAGAAGAACTGGTCTTTTACCTGTTGGTCTACCTTGTGAGGACTTAGTTCTGAAAAACTTCCCTGCTAAAACTGCCTATTTTAACTTTATTATTCACGCCTTTATGCCACATTGAGGATTTTTGGTCATACATTTCATGGCACATGTGTAGGGATATTGGGATCATGAATTCTGTTTTAAGCATCTGCAGAGTGGTAGGAAATTTCACTTTTCACTTGGACATCACTTAGGTTCCTCTTAGACCCCCACCATTATGCTGGGTTGTAATAAATGTGAGTTTTTAAAATGGATCCGTTTAACTGACCTAACAACCTTGATGATTTACATGAAAATACTATTCTAAACTCAAAAATGGAAAAACATTGTTGGGTTTTATTTGAGTTCCACCATACTCATTTTTAAACATGGAAGTACAATTCAATAAAATAAAGGTAGGATCTGCTCACGTGATCTTAATCTCCACTTTGGAAAGGTATTTCGATCTCTTGAGAATAAGAATAAACAGCTTCAGAAGCCTAAAAAGATCTGCTCTTCAAGTACAAAAGTATTCTTTTTACTAACATAAGCAGATTACTTATTTGTCATGTGTGGCTTATTTCCTATATCCTCATCATTTCAGCTTTATCATTTGAATTGTTTCTTTAAATAAACATTTCTGAGTGACAAAACAAATCATTACAATAGAGAATGAAATCTAATAGTCTAAAAGTAACAGAAAATACTAAACACAAAGTGTTTGAAAAAATAACCTGGAGAAAAGGAGAGTAAGCTGTCTCTTATACACATCTGATCTTTATCAATATCAAAGTAGGGACCCAATCTTTCAGTAAGTAAAAACTCTTTAAACAAATAAAATCATTATAATTCCTATCCTTCCTTTCTGCCTTCCTTCATATTGGAAGATAACTCAACAATAAAAATAAACCACAAATATGGCAACTATGGATAAATATAAAATTATGATACCTGAAAAAAAATCTGGATAAAAGAGGACATATTCAATGCCAAATGATTTTATGGGGACAGGGTATAAATCAGTACTTGAGGACAGGCATAGAGGGAGAGAGTATGGAGGAGTACAGAGAAACACTGGGAAGTAGTAGTAATGCTTGTATCTTAAATTTTGTTCTAGCCAATGTATTCTTTTTTAAATTTTTATTGGAATATAGTTGATTTATAGTGTTGTGTTAATTTCAGGTGTACAGCAAAGAGGATCAGTTTTACGTATACCTATATCGACTCTTTTTAGATTATCTTTCTGTATCGGCCATTACAGAATATTGAGAAGGGTTCCCTGTGCTATACAGTAGGTTTCTGCTAGTTTTACTTTATGTATCACAGGGTCTGTTTAATCCCAGTCTCCCATTTTATCCCTCCCTTCCTTATTCCCTGTGACCATGTTTGTCATCTATATCTGAGGCTCTATTTCAGTACAGCACAGTGTCTTTAAGATTCATTCATTCCTTATTCCACTAAATATTTATTGAGGCTCCCTATTTGCCAGGCCCCTTCTGCATGCCAAGGCAACAGCAGTGGGGAGACGGGAGAGGGTGCATGTGGTAGAGAAGAAAGAAAAGGGGAAGATCTCAGTCTTCATGGAAATATCTTTGAATGATGAGGAACAGATAATACACTCAGGGAAGTCCCATGGGCTGTGAAGAAAAGTGAAGCAGAAGATAGGCATAGGGGTGAAACCAGGGGTGAAGAGCCGTAGTTCCAATTTTTAATTGACTGATCTCTGAAACTATTACTGTGAATAGCTCTGTCAGTTACATAGGATGCTAATTTTAGTAGGACCTCTCTCTTTGATGGTAATATTTAAGCAAAGATAGGAGGAAAGCTAGGGAAGTGAGTGGAAGGAGATATTCTTGGGTGGAAGAGGGATCCAGACGGAGGGGTCACAGGTGCATGAGTCCCGCAGGCCAGGGGTATTCTGAAATAGCCAGGACGTCAGCTGGACGGGCAGGTGAAGAATAAGCCCCAATATTATCCAAATTGTTTTTCATGCAATGTATTCCTTCACATTTATGTTGTATAAGTCATCCCTTTTATTTGTTTGGTAAGTTAGCCTTCAAGTTCGGTTTTGACTTCCTAGCAGTGGTAAGCTAATGATTTTCAGGAATCTGTGTCTCAATTCCCTCCTTTGCCTACATTTCCCTGACTATGAAGCAAGCCCAGGCTCTGTGGAAAGGTCAGTGACGAGAAAACTGCCCTTAAAAGGCTCAGCTGAGGTCTTGTTTTGACCTACCCTGTTGGCCTAGAGAACTCAGGCAGAACTGCTCTCAGAATTCAAGGGACAAGAAGGGGGCCCATGAAGCTGGGTAATACGAGTTCATCATCCAGTGTCTTAACTAACATGATGCCAAATGGTCCTTTGGGTACACTTTTTCACGAGAGTGAATGAGCTCATGATGTAAATGCCTCTAGAAAATTAAAGAGATTGAAGCCTGCTGCTTTTTTGGAAAATTTTGGCTTAAAAAAATTTTTTTTTACTCTCAGAAACCTCCAAAAATGGTCCAAAGCGGTGATGATTTCAGAAATCTGACATGTATCAGAAAATCTTTCTAGGACTTACAATAAAGCCTTAGTCAAATTATAATTAGTGTGCTGCTTCCTACATCATAACGCAAGCCCCCTCATGAGTTTCTAACAGAAGAGTAATGCTCACACTCATTATAGCGATTCTTTCAGCACAGCTAACAATCCACATTAGAAACAAAATTTTCCTTGGTATCGTGAACTGTGATCATACAAATACCTTATGTACAGTTTTAAAGAGAGAAGTCCCACCACTGCAGTTGAATGCCTCGGTGGTCTTACTTTCTCTTCAGTACGGGGGACGCTATGACTATTTTTACACCCTCTAAACCCATTAGGAAAAGCAAATCTCTAATGACTTACCTTGAATTATATAAGATGAACCCAGGAAAAAAGCTCTGCCTGTGTGATGTGGCATTACTGCTATGGTGAGTCACTCAGTTGTGTTCGACTCTTTGTGACCGCATGAACCGTAGCTTTCCAGGCTCCTCTGTCCATGGGATTCTCCAGGAAGGCATACTACAGTGCGTTGCCATTTCCTTCTCCAGACATTACTGCTACCAGGGAGTAAAGTTGAGAGAATGGTGCCAAGGATTTATTTGCTTACTGTGGGAGAGTTGTTTATCTTCAAGTTAAAAACTCATCATTATCTTGGCAAAGCTTATCTATGTAACATATGGAGGAAGAACAACTCTGGGAACAACTTTGCAAATGAACATTAAAAAGTAAGATGTATGGCTGTGGTCTTGAACTGGCCTTGAACATCAGTCCTATTCCCAGTCTGTGACTAAAGGAGATACAACCATCTTCAGCATTTTCTTATGGCCAAGAAATAGGTTATGATATGCTGAAGTATTGATGAACCTTGACATAACTTCAACATGTTAACTGCCAATTTTATAAGTGCATTCTCAAAATTATTAGAAAAGCTCCCTTGAAAATCTCAGTCTTTAAACAAATAATATGTGGCTTTCCCGGGGGGCTCAAATGGTAAAGAATCTGCCTGCAATGTGGGAGCCCTGGGTTTGATCCTTGTGTCAGAAGATCCCCTGGAGAAGTGAATGGCAACCCACTCTAGTATTCTTACCTGGAGAATCCCCTGGACAGAGGAGTCTGGATAGCTACAGTTCATGGGGTTGCAGGGCTGAACATGACTGAGTGACTAACACTTTCACATTTTAGAAAGTTTAGAGAGATGGATAGAAATCACTTGGCTAAATCTAAATCATTTCTTTCCTAGTTCCTAATGGACATCACGTTTAACGTGACATGGTTTTCATACTGGTATTCACTTGATGTTCCCCGTCCTCCATACATTGGACTACAGCCCAGAAATAAGATTGCCTTGAGTACACAAAATAATGATAAAAATGTATTTTTATTTGAAAAGTGTGCGGAAACAATCACTGAATACAGTTCTCGACTGTAATATTTAAACCCACACACCACAGAATCATTGGATGCTCTGATTTCTGAAGCTACTAGAACTTTGGTACAACAAAATAATGACCGGACAGTGTCTGTCAGGCACCACAGTCTATTCAGGGGCACAGAGAATAAAAACTCCATGTTTAAGGTTTAAATTTACATTCATAGCACTAGACAAAACAGAGATCCGAGATGACAGACAAAATAATCGAACGTGCTTAGCCTAAAAATGAGGATAATATCACTTAACCGTAGACTGCTGAGACACAGTGAAGCACTTCAGTGTGAGGCCCAAATATCGTCTACTTTTAACACATTAAGCAGGATAACTTACCCTCCTCAACTAATCTCAGATACAGTCAGTATCTTTTACAAGGTTGTGGACACAAAGCCCTGTTTATACAAGGAGGATTTTGACCAAATTCTAATATACTATATGTAATTGGATTCCTTGATTGAAATACAAGATGACCTACAGAATGAAATAGAACTCATATTTGTTTTTCAATAACTTGAGATACATTAAACATTTTCAATCAAAGACAATGACCAGAGCCGACTACCCATTTCAAGTTTCCAATATCTCTACTAGAATTACTGTTTTGTGCCTGCTATAACGCGTGTGAACATATGGCTGTGAAAGTATGGCTGTGATATTTTTATTATTCTTAGCTTGGGATAATAGTGTCAGTTTGTGAAATGGAACATAATTTATAAACCAGTTTCTACATATGTTCTCTTTGGAGCCTGAAATGAACCCTGTGAGTTACACAGGATTTATAAGCCTCATACAAGGAGAAGCCATATTTAATGACGTACCCACAGCTCCCAAACTGTTCTATCCGGCCACTTTCCTTTCTATAATACTAGTCTTCCTCTCAAAGAGTGTTTGAAAAAATAACCTGGAGAAGAGAAGAGTAAGAATAGGCACATGTTATTGCTTTGCTAGGAACAAATAATATTTTGATGCGTCAATAAGAGCCATTGGTTAAATAAGGGATCCATTAGGATAAGAACAGACGTGCAGCTCCGACAGAATTTGCCAATGACTGAGCCTGCTGCGGGATAAAAGCCATGACTTCCGAGGCCTGTTGGAAAGAAAAGGAACTGGGGAACATATTTAAACAACTCAATTCAAAGATGATTTCTTCCTATTTTTTTTTCTGCGAAAGATGACATGCTTTTAAATAACCATGTTATTTTGGTACTCATCTTTTTGTTTGTTTGCCTGTTATTCTCACTAAATATGGATTAGAAAATATCTTAAACATAGACTGTCAGTAAAAGGAGCTCTACAGAAAGGCCTTTGTGATGCCACTTCTGAAAAAATTAAAGTGAATTTATGAGGAAATTAGATTCAGATAGGATAAATAAAATGGTTCTGAGTATCTCAAATTTTGATGCCAATCATGAAATATTTGGTATTTAAATATTTTTATTAGCTTAGTTCCAAGGGCCTGAACTTCTACTTGGAAGATAAAAATAATAGGTAAATATTTGCCATGGTGCTGGTTTAGTCACTAAGTCATGTCTGACTCTTGGCAACCCCATAGACTGTAGCCAGCCAGGCTCCTCTGTCCATGGGATTCTCAAGGCAAGAATACTGGAGTGAGTTGCCATTTCCTTCTCGAGGGGATCTTCCCAACCCAGGATTCAAACCCAGGTCTCCTGCCTTGCAGGCAGATTCTTTACTGACTGGGCTAAAAGGGAAGCCCCAAATATATAACTCTTTCTCTGTTTTTTTTCCCTATATAAAAATCAACCATTTAAGTATGGTCTTCTCCATGATCCCCCATACTTAGAAACTCTATTTAGACAACCTGAATCTCTAATTTTTCTTTACAGTTCTTACTCAACAAGGTCGTCATGGTTGGGTCTCCACCCAAGAACTCCAAGGCAATAAGTTAATAAAATTCCCTACTCACCTAACAGTTCTACTTTATGAGGCAAGTGTCTCTATAGATTCATACAACACTGAGACAACACTCAACTCCAAGCACATTCTCTACTTTCCATGTTTAAGAGCTCAGCACTCTTCCCAGAAATAAGCTTATACCGTTCTGGTCAAAGATGAAGAAGAAAATATAGCTTTTGGCGAATTCCTAGACAATAGTTTTAAATATAGACAGCATCTTGGTATCTCTAAAAATGATAAAGCTTTCCCTAAAATATTCAAAAACATTAGATATCTTTTAATGCTTTAAAGCTTGGGAGTAGAAGGTGAAGGACAACTTTTCTATTGCTTTGGCTAACATAGCTCACAGATATTCCTTTCAAAAAATTATTAAGTATGTTAGGAAACTAGAACTTTCAATACAATCTCTTTATAATTAGAGTTTTAAACTCTAAAATTCTTTGTGGGTGAGGATTCTCCCTCATACTTGTGGTTCCAGGTTATATACCACACCTAGTTTTATCTCTTTACACATATTGCTTCTCCTTCTAGTCAGTGCCCCATTGGTGAGAATTGTATGAGCTTCATCAAATTTGTTGATTCGCAGTGCACAAAATTTACACTTTAATTCAGCTGTTATTAAAATGTTTTTTAATGTAGTCAGTCCTTCTTTATGGTCAAAGCTTCTCTCTCATAAAGGAGACAAGAAAGAGCGGTAAAAACTCTTGCCCAATTCTTATCAGAATGGGTTGGCAGAGAGTAACTTGTACTAGCAATATAACAAAAGCACTCACGGACACACAGAATGTCCTGTCTGGTTAAAAACAACAGGGAAAATATCTACTTTAGTAAAATGCTGGTTTTGAATTATTTGTAGCATGATAGCTGATAATATGGAAATGATAGCAACTTGGCTAGAGTGGTCACTGGCCAGAGTTTTAAAAGTCTTATGTCAAGACCCACAAGTTAAATTTCCAGTATTCAGCAATTTTTCTGCCAGTCTGTGACTTCTTATCCTCATCACAACAAGACAGACATGCTCTCTCAACTAACCTCTGATACATTTTCCAAAGGATTATTTTTTTTTAATTAAAAGGTAATCTTGTACCTAATCAGAGTTAGAGTCTCAAGAAATGTTCATTTCCCAAAAAGTGACCAAGAGATGGTGGCAATAATCTTCAGGTTTGAATACTATCCTTATACCCTTTGCTGAAGACATCAAAATAACTTTAGCTGCACTAATGTCTCTGTGAGCCCTTCCTATACCATGGTATTAAAGGAAATGAGCTATAGACAAATTTGGTCATGGAGGCATCCGAGGCACTGTATTAGGACAATGTAAACATCAAACCAGTGTAAACACTTCAGAAATGGTTTCTATATCAGAAAGAACTTCATGTACATTTTAAATAATTCTCCAAAATAAAATATGGCTTACTAAAGCATTTGGGAGATAATAAGTAACACATGTTACTGTGTGTTAACAATGCAGTTCTTCAAAAACAGCCTTTACTTCATGGCTCCAGATCAATTTAAAATTATAAAATGAATTATATGGAATAAATAATTCTGAAATAATGAAAGAGTAATGGTTACATAGACTTTGGGGTCTTAAGTCAAACTCAACAGAGACTAAAATATTTTAGATCAAGTATTTATAAGTAGAATACTATTTTAAAATAATTTTCTTGACTTTTTAATTTTGTTTCTCTTGATATTA
>SJYC01003366.1:0-17303 GCA_006408675.1 Madoqua kirkii | reverse complement strand
CATCATCACCCTCTGCTTCATACTATGGCTATCAAATAATAATCTTAAAATAGTTCCTAAATAAAAAGCTTGTTAAACAACTGACCGTGACACAATCTTGGCATAAGCAAATCGATCATATAACTGGAAAATAAATAGAAAAAATAAATATCCAAAATAGAATGATTCTTGGATTTTAGAAAGTCTAAATATTTCCTATTATGGAAATGCAGGGGACATCACAATTTGAATCCAAAGGAGAAATCGATGTAATTCACCAAAATTTGCCACATCAACGGTTACATTGGTTTTGCTCGTATTCCTTCCAGAGGGAACATCTTTGATGTTAGCTAATACCTAATATCCTTTTGGCACAAGCACTGAGGTCACGAAGAGCATCAGAGAGAAATGCATCATGGGAGGGAATACCCCACCCATGACCCATTTTAGAAGTTGGCATCATGCAGAAATCATAGGACCTGGGCAGTCAACACTGAGATTGTGTTGTCTTTTAATGGACTGACTTGAAAGCTTCCAAATTACCTGATTCATGGCACATTTCTATGTCTTACAGCTGGATACTCCCTTTGATCTGTGTTCCAAAAACTGATTCGTACCAGATGGAAGTTGATTGAGGAGGTTAAAGGTCGGGGACTGGGATTTGGAGTCTCCTACATTTGGAACTTAACAAAAAATATACAGAGTCTAGATAAGTGCAGTTTAATTGGCAAAATTTTCTACAAAGAGGAACTACCCTTTAGAAAAATCACATACTCATAATAAATAGAAAAAACAGAGTATGATGACTTTGTTATTGATAAACTTGAGCAAAACACTTAAATTTAAAAGGAATGGCTTATGTTTATCAGAAGCTAAAATAAAACACCAATGTAATATTAGACACAGTCATAAGAATAGGCAATGGAAAATGCTTTGTGATCATTTTTAGAAAGAAAAGAGCATTATGGGAAAAATAAAGCCATTAACCAAATTTTGGTGAGACAGGATACAGAGATTCAACTCTGCCAACCCCCAAATATAGTTCACCCATGGTATTTTGCCTAAGGCAAAATAAAAACAGATGCTAAGTACACTGCAATATGGCATGAGGTATCATCAACTTTTTTGTGATGAATGACATGAAAATTCAGTGACCATAAAATTGATCCATCATTATTCTGAAGTTGTTGATCTACAAAGTGACACATCTGTGTTTTTACAGTTGAATCAAAGCCAGGAGTGGGTGTAGGCTGGAGGGGAGCAATGTGATATAGAGTTTCTAGTACTTTGTAAATTAGAAACTTAGAATTAATAGTCACTTTTTATTTCATATCACCAGCATATTTTATCTAAAAAATTAAGGCTAAATAGTTTTTCTTGAGTTCATAGACAGATACTTAATAAACAGTAATCTTTAATTTCTCCTTGTGACTATTTATCATGATTTGCTAAGAAATGTGAAATGTGAAGCTGAACGCTACACCAGAAGCTGAACACTAGACCAATTTCTAAGACTGTGCTGGAAATGGAAACCTCTGGGCACTCTCTTAATGCCAACCAATAAGGTCAGCTTTCAATTGGCTTGATTGAAATTTGGCTAAGTAACTCTTCGAGACATCTGTAAGAGACACATTTAATTTCAGTTGTCCAAATGCCTTTTCCCATATCTTCATCTCTCTCTTTGGGCCTTTTTCTTGTCCTCTGTCATTGACAATCCTATTCTTGTCTATCTGCCATTTATTAAGAATATACAAATGGCATGATTACACAGTTTCCTACATATTCTCCGATGTCTGACATTCATCCTCTCATAACCTTATCAGCAATGTTATCATTCTAGCACAGCTTATAGGATATACATAGTAATGTCACTCTAAATGAACCACTTAGAATTCTTCATTGTGTATGCACTTTTAGCCAATATGTCCCCCTCAATGCAAACCTAAAAGTCCAAATCAGATTCTATATAACAAGTAAATCCAACCTTTAAAAAAAAGTCATCCTTCTGTGTTCTCCCTTCAGAAACCTATTCTTGTCCCCAGTGTGACAAGGTAATTTTGGTTCTGATGGAAAACCCACTGATATCTCTTCTACATTCTTTTCTATGTTCATCTTCTTTATGAAAAAACAAATTGAGTACCCATGATGGGATGATAACACTTGGAAATCTCTGATCTTGTTTGGGGCTTCAGGGATTACTGATCAACTCTTCTGAATGCTGCTGACTAGTCACGTTTTTTAAAATTTCTGGCAGGAAAAGAAAGACATGCCATTATACACGGTTTACTCAACAACAATGGTGGGGTTTGTCGCTCTTTTTGGAAGTGACGTTTGCCTGGGGTTCTGAATGATCAGAGGCTGGGGTAAAGTCTAACAGGCACATTTCTTCTCTGCTGACTTCTCCCCATCCAGCTTTCCAGAGCTGCTCCCATTGACCGTGTCGGGGATGTGGGTCTTCTCTACACACTGCTCCATTCGTTTCATTATTAAGTCCAGAAGGGTTTCCACAGCTTTTTCCACATCCTGGCCAGTCGCTGCACTTGTTTCAAAATATGGTATGCTAGCATGGAAGAGATGACAAATATTTTTGCAAGGATGGAACCAGAAAAGATACAACAAGATGTGCCAGTGAGTCACACGTGCGAAAACATGGCTGGCTGAGAGATTGTGAAATAATCACGATTTTGCTGGCTGAGTTGGAAAACATCCTTGGTTTTCCTCAGTGAGTGAAAACTGGTGAGTTGCTTTTTCATGTGGGTGTAACCAGCATTATGGGCAAGGAAACAGTGACAAGAGGTGCTCAGGTACTTGAAGCCAAGCATCGTCACTGACTTTTTAAAAATGAAGAGGGCAAATATGCCAGACTAGTGATCAGTGTTGCCATTAAACTATTAGTGTGTTAGTCCCTCAGTCATGTCTGAGTCTTTGAAACCTCGTGAACTGTGACCCACCAGCCTCCTCTGTCTGGGATTCTCCAGGTGAGAATACTGGAGTGGGCTGCCATTCCCTTCTCCAGGGGATCTTCTAGACTCAGGGATCAAACCCGGGTCTCCCGCAGTGCAGAGCAGGTTCTTTACCATCTGAGCCACCAGGGAAGCCCATTAAACAATTACTTCCCTCCAATCAATTTTCTAGAAGTCTGACTTAGAAATTAGGCAGGCTTTGCACGGGATATTCATGTGAATATAATCTACATTTATTTAGAATCCAAAGTTTCAAGAAGACATGTACATTTATTTGTAAAACTCTCAAGGAGGTACAAAACTGTCACATTTGGCAAAGTACTTAAATCTGAAAAAGAATGACAATTTCTGCCTTGGGAGTCAGTTTCTAACTACTTGGGGGTGTTTAAATGTTTTTTACTCTGACATTTAAGCTAGTTAGGATAATAATAATTGGGCTTCCCTGGTGGCTCAAATGGTAAAGAATCTGCCTGCAGAGCATGAGACCTGGGTTCAATCCCTGGGTCAGAAAGACTTCCTGGAGAAGGGAATGGCAACCCACTCCAGTATTCTTGCCTGGAGCATTCCATGGACAAAGGAGCCTGGTGGGCCACAGTTCATGGGGTCACAAAGAGACAAGCCAGAATGACTAACACATTCACTTTCAGGATGATAACTGCAGTATTACATCCAGGTCAGGTATTATTCCTTAGAGTTTTGTAGCTATTAAGAGGCTGTAGAATATTCAAAAGGATGGGCTCTGATTTCAGACAGCCTAGATTGAATTCAAGCTCTACTACTCACTAGCTATGTGGCCTTCCATAAGTTACTCAACTTCTCTGTGTCTCAATTCCTCATATATCAAATTGAATAACGCTAAATCTCATATATATAATAACAGGGGTTAGATAAATTAAAGTCTAGGTATAGTTGCTAACACACAATAAGCATTCAGTAAATGTGAGTGGTTATTAATATTAAATAGTTTCATTAAAAGCATCACATATACTCCTCTGGGAGATCTTTTTCATTCATCTGTCATTCCTTAATCAAGGGGATCCCTCTGAATATCAGTCTCATGACCTTGCCCCCTAACTAAGCAGCAGTGTGTGAGGTCGGAGGATATTTCCACATAGCTGACTTACCTGTATTTTTCAGCCAGGTCCCGGGCTTGCCGTTCATTGACTTCCCTCTGGTCTGGCAGGTCCGCCTTGTTGCCAATTAATACTATATCTGGATTTTCACAATAAGCATTTGCTTGCAGTTGGCCTTGGAAAGAAAACAGATGGAACCAGCAAGTTAGTTATAAACAAGTGATGTCAAACTGCTCATACTTCAGGGTCCTAATTGAAATGTTCATCTCCAGCTTGGCTGTTTACAAGTTAAATTAGCCCAGGTGCTTAACTCTTCCCAGCCACAGTTTCCTCATCTAGAAAGTGGAGATACTGCCTCACAGGTGGCAGGCTGTGAAGACTAGTAAGAGGGTATATGAAGCACCTGTGTGAATACCCGTCAGTGACCTTCTGCATCTGGTGAAATGTCCTCTGAGATGAGCACAGATGAGGTGATGTGTGCTCAGCCATGTCCAACCCTTCAAGACCCCACAGACTGTAGCCTGCCAGGCTCCTCTGTCCATGGTATTCTCCAGGCAAGCATACTGGAGTGGGCTGCCACTTTCTTCTCCAGGGGGATCGTCTCAACCCAGGGATTGAACCTGTGTCTCCTATGTCTCCTGCATTGGCAGGTGGATTCTTACCACACCCCGTGGAAATGAACATCAGAGAATGTTCGCCTGAGTTGAATATACTGCTTTTCAGACCATTTATTCTTCAAATGTAAGTGAAGATAAGAGAACATGGTCTTAAAGTATATGTGTGTGTGTGCTAAGTCACTTCAGTCGTGTCTGACTCTCTGCGACCCTCTGGACTGTAGCCCGCCAGGCTCCTCTGTCCATAGGATTCTCCAGGCAAGAAGACTGGAGTGGGCTGCCACCCCTTCTATAGGAGATCTTGCCCCCTCTCAGAAGTCAGACACCCGGGTCTCGTATGTCTCCTGCATTAGCAGGCGGTTTCTTCACCACTAATGCCGCCCAGGAAGCTCCTTCAAGTAGAGCTGTCTGCTCTTTCCTTCAGGAGGCTGCTACATTTTTCTTTCCTGAAAGCCAAGGTAATGATTCTAATGGCAGAGTGTTTTTGAAGCACCACAAACTCATGTTGAAACAATATTAGGACAGGTTATTTGTTTTTCTCTATTTTCCAAAAGAAGGTGACGGGGAGGAGAAGGGAAGGAGGGAGGAAGGAAAGAAATGATTAAAGAAGAAAAACCTTGCCAGCCTATATTTTCAAGGTCATGGGACTATTTTACTGTCTACCTCAAGGCATGCTAAGTGCAACCTTGTTGAGGTCAGAGGAGGAAGTGACTCTGTAACACCGTTATTTGGATATTAGAAATTAAAGCCTTATCAGAAATGGCAATTAATTGTCTTAAATTCCAGCAGTATCCTGGAAAATTTTAGAAGCAAGGGAGCATCATATCTACCTTGAAAAATGATGAATAAATCACTCTGAAAGAACTGAATAACCTTATTATCTCCTTATCTCCCAGAATCTAATAATAACATTTGGTGTGTTATCTAATAATATTATCTAATAATAAAAACAAAACATTATCTATTATCTAATAATAACACTTTAGATAAAGAAATGTAATAGTAAAAGAAAATGGAGACAGATCCTAGGATGAACACTCATTTAGAGAAGCAAATAAGTAAGTCAGAATTTGTTGGTATTTTTCTCCACAAGCACAACTGTGTTAACAAGCTTACATTTAAAGCCATTATATATATAGGTGTGTGTATACATATATATAAGTATTAACTACGTGTCATATGAAATAATAAGATGTGTATATATTTGAGAATCTACACAGCCAGATACTCAGCCAGGTGCTCTGGGGTATCGCAACAGAACAAGCAGAACAAGTTTGAACCTTTATAGAGCTCACACTCTAGAGGTGGAAAGAATCAAAACCACAAGTAAGCAAAGAAAGAAGAAGGGGGTGGCAGAGGATGAGATGGTTGGATGGCACCACCGACTCAGTGGATGTGAAATTGAGTACTAGCTCCTGGAGATAATGAAGGACAGGGAAGCCTGGCATGCTGCAGTCCACGAGATCACAAAGAGTTGTATACAACTTAGTGACTGAACAACAACCACAAAACAAAGAAATATATGATATGATATGATATGATATGATATATATGATGTCAGGTGGGGGCAGTGACCAGATGAAGCAGAAAGTGTCCTAAGCGCACAGAGTGATGAAGAACGGTTTTAGATGGAGTGGTCAGGAAAGCTTCTCCCAAGAGATAAATGAAGTCTGAACAAGAACTTGAAGGAGGTGAAAGAATTAACAATGGTGTCAATGGGAAAACAGAAATCAAGGCAGGAGTAAACAGAGACCAAAGGCCCCACGGCAGGACTGCCCTTTTCAGGAGAGACCTTCTGCTGGAGGCCAGTGACGGGCGGAGTGAGGGTGAACTACAGAGGAAGCAAGGATGATCGTCTTTGCTGTTGTTTAGTTGCTACACTGTGTCTGACTCTTTAGGACCCCATGGACTGCAGCACGCCAGGCTTCCATGATGGCCTTAGAGGTCAGCAAAGGGCTCCGGATTTTATTCCAAGTGAAGCAGGAAACCCCAGAAGGACTTGGAGCAGGGGGATAACATGATCAGATCTTTCAAAAAATAGCCCTCTGGCCACAGACAGCCCCGACAACTCTAGAAATAAGTAGCACCAGCTAATGGGATTGTTCGTGTGTCCCAGTGCATTCAAAACTGGTTTGTAATCTTAAATATGGTCTTTAGCGCTACATCCATTTTAAAGAGAGGAAAAACTAAATAGCACTCTTCTGCCCTGACATACATCAATCTGGCTTTAATAACTGATTAGGTTAATTTGAAGCTTTATTGTGTTTAAATTGCCATGAAAGCTGGAGATTTTTCTATACCAGTCTTTCTTACATCTGAACACTTGTCCAAAAAAAGTAAAATTTCAATGTGAGCTTATTGTAAAATTTCAACGTGCGCTTACTGACAGACACACTGTATGGTATCCTCATGTGGCTGCTCTGAAACAATTTCTCAGTTAACTGACCCCTGAGTTGATTAACTACTTAGTTAACCCATGTGCAGGGGCACACACTGTAGGTGCCAGTGTGCCTACTCAGAAAATGCCGTGCTTCCTCTGTGTCCACTCCAGGCTAGACAAAGTAGAAGTGACTGCTGGCTGAGTGGTGAGAAGTCCTTCGGACTTACTGCACAAGTGGAATGAATGGCCCGTCCATTGCAATCATAAAGTCCTTACACACAGGTGGTGGTTCGTCTAAGGTGTCAAAGGAAAAACCAGTTCCAAGCCCCTCTGGGTGAGCCACACATGAGCCACCACTTTGAAGGTGACACAGGCAGCTGGAAACCTGTGACTTTTTCTGGTCTCATCTTGTGAGGCCCAGAAGCAGATAGAGCCACTGGGTCCCAATGTGGCCAACGGAAGTTATTCAGTCCCACTTACTCATCCAGTTTCTGACATTTAAGAAGCTCTGTTGACTGGTGAGGTCAAACATTAATAAGAAACCCATGGCGTCTCTGAAGAATGCTGTAGTGAGGCTCCGGAATCTGCCAAGAAAACACAGTGGACAGTTTCGAGAGTTAGTCCTCCAGATACTCTGATGACAATACAAACGACACTACGTCCCTTTCAGATATGAACTCTCCATGGCATCCCTCTGGATCATCCTCTCGAGTGGGCAAGTGGGTGGAAAGACTGCTGAAGGGTCAGAGGAGACAATCTGGTTGCAGATTTCAGATCCCGTTGAGGCTTCATGTCCCACAGCAGGCACGCATGCAAGAGTCTGCAACCTTCAATCCCACGCTTGCTTACACAGCCTTTTGGAATCCTCTCTTTGGCTCACAGGCATCTTGTGGCCCACGGTTAAAATTTAAGGCACTTCAGGACTGAGACTTTAACTTCTACTTTTCAATTTCCCTGTCTGTGGCCAGAAGGAAGCTTAGCACATGGCAGGCTGAAAATGAGTGCCTGTGATTACGTGCAGAGAACCACAACTTGTCAGCAGCCGGAACTAGGGTTCTTTTGTAGGGAAAAACAATGTTGGCGAGAGAATGTTTTTACTCACACTCTCTGGGGATAAAACATGCATGTCTCTTAAGGAGAAGGGAGAAAGACAGTGAAGAAAGGAAGAGGAAAACTTTAGGAGGATGGAGGGAAGGGCAGAGAGACTTACTGGTTGAGGAGGGAACATAAGAACCTTCATTTTAAGGGGGGATTTTGAAGCATGCACTCCATCGTGTGCAGCGTAAGCACTCGCTCTCTCTTGCTCCAACCCTCCTCACCCCAACAGCCGCAGGGAAGACGAAGATGCTTTAAGATCCACTTCAATGTGTGCAATGGGCAAAACCGGAGATGACACATAGGGTCCAGAGAAGCTTTGGGTTATCCTGATGAAGAAGTGAAGCTGGCAACTGGTTTTAAGAAAGACACATGACTCTAAACAGAGAAGATCCTATCCTAAATGTCCTCCTAATTTTTGGGTCACCTATTTTGGCCTATTTGTAGATTCTTGGGTTTCTTCTGGGTTCTATTCTTGATCCCTTCATCCTCTACATACATTCACTGGGTTATTTCGTCTACTTTGCTGGCTCAGTTATCCTGGTGTATATGTTGAACCCCAGGTTTATAGGTCTTTCCTGCCTTGCTACTTGTATGCCCAATTACTTGTTGGGTATTTCCACTTGGAGGAAACTAAGGTACCAGCAACTTCAAACTTTGTTTGAAAGCAAACTCACCCTGTCTATGATTTTTCTATCGAGGGCATCACCATCCTCCTTGGGTGCCACAGCTTCCTTCTCCTTCACCTATTATATACAAGCAATCAACAAATATCTCTTGACCCTCTCCTTTCTCTCCACGTACCCTGCCACTGCTCTAGTTTCGAAGCCATTATCTTTCACCAGGATAATTTTGACAGTGTTCTCAACAGGCTTCCTGTCTCCAGTGTTGTTTGGGTCCCCTTGTTCCCCGATTTCTTCTTATTGATTCTATAAATCCTCTGCTAAAAATGTTAGATGATGATACCTGGCTCTAAAGATAACGACTGAACTTTTCAATAATCCGCCAAGGCTCGGCATGAACGGACCCTTGCTCCGCTATCCAGCTTCATCTCCTGACTACTCACAGGCATGCTGAGCTCCTTCAAGTTCTTAGAAAGTTCACTCTCTCCCCTGGGCTTTCACCCATGCTGTTATTCCTGTGGGTGACCTTACCTTCAGGCTTCCTTTCCTCCTACCCCGTTAGCCAGGAAAAGATTCACTCATACATTGTGTATGAGTATATATATTTATATATAAGTATCACTTCCCCAGACTTCCAACACCACCATCTGGGTTATGGACTCCTCCTGGTATACCAGACAACCCCCAGCCACTCTTTGTTTTCCTGTTACTCTCCTGAAGTTTTATTGCAATTGTTGGTTTGTCCAAATTCCACCCTAGATAGGCACCTCCAAGAGAAAAGAAGCTGTTTTTAACTTGCTATTCATTGCATTTTCATGACTCTGAAATACTTTTTTGATGATTAAGTGTTTGCCAGATTTAGAGAAAGAATCAAACATAGAAAATAGCAAAGGATATGAAATTATTAAGGAGTTAAATGACTTCAATAGAAACAATACTACTAACATGGAGACACAGAAAAGAGATATCTTAGTTAAGACTATTTATTTCCAAAATAAGATTCTTTAGTAGGGTATAATCATGATGATTATGAAATACCAAAAATCTTACTCAGTTTTATCCTTGCGGATTTGTCCCTACCAGTCACTAGAAGCTCCGAGATTACCGTCCTTTTATTGAATGGTTGTTTCTCTCTCTTTGGGGACTATCTGTACTCACGAAACTGTCTCCTGCTCAAACCCTAAGAGTGTGGCTAAGTCAGCCACAAAGTCTGTTCTCTGGCCTCTAAGAGTGTGTGTGTGTGTGTGTGTGTGTGTGTGTGTGTTTCTCTTCTGAGGACAATCTACTGTGCCTTACTCCCCTCTCATTACGACAGCCCACGACAGTTACTTTAAAATGTGCTTGCTGGATGGATCGCATTGGAGCAAACATTTTTGCATCCATAGCAACAGGGACAGGACCCTTCTGCTCTGAGCCAGGCTCACATCCTGGACCACTCAAGCCTGAAACTCTTGTGAGCCCCCGGAGTTTCCAGGGTTTTGTGCTCGGGCTTAGTCACTCAGTCCTGTCCAACTCTTTATGACCGCATGGACTGTAGCCCACCACGCTCCTCTGTCCATGGGATTTCCCAGACAAGAACACTGGAGTGGGCTGCCATTTCCTCCTCCAGGGGATATTCCCGACCCAGGGATCGAATCCATGTCTCCTGTGTCTCCTGCACTGGCAGGCGGATTCTTCACCACTGCGCCACCAGGGAAGCCTTTCCAGGGTTTACTCCATGAGTAATCTTATGTATTTCCAGCTCCACCCAACAACCTCATTCTGTCCCCAAGAGTGTGGAATGCTAGGACCCCACGAATAAACAGATCCCAGGGGCACATGATAGCTCTTGTTCCCTCACTGAGAACTAAGTCTGTGCTCTGCATCCTTGTGGTTTACATAAGGGGTATAATCTTCTTCCTCCTTCCCATAATGTGACTTTTATCAATAACCACTGTCTTACGTGGGTTACAGTGCCAGACGTCCTCGGGCACAGGCTTGAGGTGTGAGGCGTTGTTTATCTTGTTGCTTAGCTACACTTTAATATACAGAACACAAAATTCTCAAGGGATGAATAACCTTGGTGTTACTAAGACAATCTCTAGTATTTTCCATTTCTCTCCTAGAGCAGCTGTCTTAAGGGGACAGATGAGAGAAGCCTGCCATCAGGCTAGGCTGACATATCGCGTGCGAAGACATATGGGAACCACATTTTCTCGTATTACTTCTTCAAAAATGAATTAAACTGATCTATAAAACATACATCTTTGTGACAACAAAACTGACATATGAACAGAGATTCCTGTGAGGAACGACTTCAGAGGAACCAGCCGCGTTGAAGGATGCGTGTAAATGGAATTCACAGTCAAAAGAGCTCACAGAGAGGGCCCGGCACCTCTCCTGGCGTTTACATTCACTGAAAGTGAGAATGTTTTGGACTCATTTCAAAGACTGAAGTGTTTACAAGCATAAACATTGTGAGACATGTGATGCAGAATTTGGAGGTATGTGCCTTCCATGTATCTTCGCTGACAACCTATTGCCAATTTTTGTTTCATCTAATATTGAAAAGTTGCACTAGCTTGGGGTTTTCTGTGCTTTGAAAGCTTGGATCTCAAACAAATGTATTTTCTTCAAATCACGGCAGAGCAGCACCAGCTCTAAACAGTAACACTACCGTCTACCGGGTGTCTCTTGTCTGGGTCGCTGCACCAGAGACAAGGCTGAGAAAACAATCACAGTCTCTGTTCTTATGAAGCTCACAATTGTGTTGGGGTGAGAAGGCCACAAGTGGATTGAAGAACAGCCGTTAGAGACAAAAATAAAAGACATGCCTTATCACAAGATGTTGTTGTTGTTTAATCACTAAGTCGTGTCCAACTCTCTTGCGATTCCATGGACTGTTGTCTGCCAGGCTCCTTTGCCCACAGGTTTTCCCAAGCAAGAATACTGGAGTGGTTTGCCACTTCCTTTTCCAGGGGAATCTTTCTGACCCAATGATCAAAACCATGTCTCCTGCATTGGCAGGCAAATTTTTTATCACTGAGCCACCAGGGAAGTCTTATTACAAGGTGGTATATAATTAATTATTTAATTAAAGTAACTTAAAGCATGGATGGGCTTCCCGAGTGGCACTAGTGGAAAAGAACCCACCTGCCAATGCAAGAAACACAGGAGACTGGGTTCCATCCCTGGGCAGGGAAAATCCTCTGGAGGAGGGCATGATGGCAGTCCACTCCAGGACTCTTGCCTGGAGAGTCCCATGAACAGAGCCTGGTGGGCTACAGTCCATAGGGTCGCCAAGAGTTGGGCATGGCTGAAGTGACTTAGCATGCATGCAGCCTCACAAGGCATGGAAGAATAGACATTGTAAGAGTTCAAGAAAGAGGGAGTTTGTTTCAGCTGGGGAGTTTGGAAAAGCCCCACCAGGCACATGTAATGTGAGCCAGGCCTATTGAAAGGAGAGGCTCAGGACTGGTGGGAAAGGAATAAAACATTCCAGCTGGAGGGTGATGATGTGACCCAGATCATAGTAAAGTCAGTCAAATGGTGCAGGATGCGTGGCTGGGTGTAAAGACAAAAAGAGATGAAAAATATATTAACACCCTCTCCTTCAACTCACTCTTCAAGTAGCACTTGTAATAATGTTAATTTCCCACCCCAGTTCAATTAAATTCTAGATTTTTTTTTTAACGATCACAAAGTACAAAGACAGTTCATAAGAATCTTCATAGAGATTTCTGAAAATTTGATTTTTGCAATCTGCACCAAATACACAATTGCTAGTTACGGTTAATTTGCTACAGATAATTTATTTTTATTTGTTGATATAGATGTCTATTTTGAAGTCAGGAGGAGAGCTGCATTTCCTTACATTTTTCAAGTTCGCATACAGTAGTCGTATTAAAGTGGCACATACAGTACCACTTCCCAGGTGGCACTAGTGGTAAAGAATTCATCTGCCAGTGTGGGAGACGTGAGAGACAGGGGTTCAATCCCTGGGTTGGGAAGAGCCCCTGCCTGAGGAAACAGCAACCCACTCCAGTATTCCTGGCTGGAGAATCCCACAGTCAGAGGAGCCTGGTGGGCTACAGTCCACAGGGTCACAGAGTCGGACACGACTAGAGCAACTTCACACACACACTGTACAAACACACATTAACATTAAAGTAAATTTTTCTACGCTATTTGTAGCTAAAAACAAAATAATTCTCTATTACCGCTCTTGTCCTGCAGTGTCCCAAAGCTGAAGATGCACCTTAAATGCTTTCCCTGTTGACCCATTTGGTCCCTGTGTGTTGTAAACCTGAAAGAATACAAATGTCATTAGTTTATGCTGCTTTGATTTCGTCAGCATTCAAATTCCCTGGGTTCATTCCGTATATGTTTTCTCAATTATTATAGTCAAAGTTCACAGTGGAGAATAAATATTTGCTTTTTTTCTCCTAGAAGTTATCACATATACTCTCACTTTTAAATGTCAAGTATAAGTATGGTTTTCAACACAGTTTATGCATCCTGCAAACTTAAATTAGACACCTTCTGTCATTTCCTCAAGGAAGCAGCAAACAGTCACAGTCGACTAAGGACCCAAGTTCTAGGTTCAAATATCAACTCTTCATTTAACTTCATAGAATTTTACTTTCTTACTGGCAAATTGAGACCCATAATCGCCTACTCTACAGAGTTACTGCAAACAAGTGAAATAACACATTTGAAGGAATTTTTAAAACAGTAAAATATTCTACAAGTACTTGAGTATCTTCTACTGTGGATTGGGACTTTCAAAAAGACTTAGTCATGAAATGCACGCAGGATTGCTCAATACGTTCACACAGGCTATTCCAAGTCTTCCCTGTTTACCCATTTCTTCAAAGGCTCTTTTTAGAAAAGTTTAAACTTTATAGGTGATGGCCTTTTGACTTCTTAATTTAAACCAAGTGTAACAATTTTCATATTATCCAGCTCCCTTACTTATGGTTTAGTGAAAATATTTTAAAGGGAAAACTTTGCAAGGACTTATACCCAGATCTGTGGAGACATATGGGAGGGGAGAAGGCCCAGAAAAACCCTGGAGGGATTGGGAGCAAATTTGCTAAGACCACAGTACTGACGTTTCAGATAAGCGACAGGACATTCTAAGAAATCATGATTTAACTTTTCAATCCTCATTTTCTTCTTTTTTTTTTTTCTCTCCCCAATTCTTGAGGAATGAGTGAATTTATTTTTTAAGAAAGATTTTATTGGAGTACAGTTGCTTTACAACGTTGTATTAGTTTCTAACACGACAAATAGGGCAAAGCGAATGGGCGTTTGAGGTACGAGGGGCTTTGCGGACGTGAACGGGAGCCGCCGCCATCTTGGCGCTCTGCACCTCAGGGGCAGCGACTCTGGCTCCGCGTCTCCACGCCTCACACGTCGCAACACCCTTGCTCCTGTCATTAGCGTCTAGCACAGGGGGAGGAAGTGGCTGTGATTCTCACTTCAACTCTCTTATCTTGGAAAATAGCATGGGTTGGTCTCACATTCTGTTCATAAGAAGCTAGTGATTGATGGCTGAGTCTACACATAAATACAAAGGCAGCAGGAACTCACAAAGCTCATGTTCCAGCTATTTGCCAATCATCCTGTTAACCTCTTTCTTAAGCTCAGGGAAATGAACACTTCGTTTTTATTGAGAAACTTAGATCAAGAGGTAATGGTTTTCGATAACGAATTCATGTTTTGAAAGATTCCTTAAGAATTCATAGAAAACACACTATATAAACCCATAAATAATTTATTTTAGTTGCACTCTGCTTCTGGAGACAAGTGCCACTGGATTTTTTTTCTAAGCGAAACGTGATTTAGAGTGGCGACAGTGAAATATAATATTCAAATTGGATCAAAGTGACAGGGTATGAATTTCATGTGATAAAAGACACCTTGAAATGCAATGAACATATTTTCGTAATTCTTATTTTATATATAGGAGGATCAGCAACCAGTTAACAGTATGGTTAAAAACTTACCACACGTTTTTCCCGAAAGTCTATCCCTACTGTCGTGATGAACTTGGGATTGAATTTATTGTCTGTGTAGCGATAAAGAAATGTTGTCTTCCCTACCCCTGAATCTCCAAGGGCCAGGAGTTTGATCAGATAATCATAGTCCCCATCGGTCATAGTGATGGTCGTGATGGTGGGCCTGTGTTGAAGGAAAATAAGCATTTATGATGAACACTGTTTTCTTTTGGCTTCCTTCAAAACAATGTAAATTTAACTTTCCAAGTTATAAGATTGAAATGCCTCTATTCTGTGAAATTCTGAGTTAACTACTTCAGAGCAGCCTCAGAACTAAGAACGCTTCCATGATTTCACTTAGTGCCTATCTTTTTACATCACGTCAGGTGAAAGGGTTAGCTGCTCAGTCGTGTCCGGCTTTTTGCGACCCCATAGACTGTACCAGGCTCCTCTGTCCATGGAATTCTCCTGGCAAGAATGCTGGAGTGGGTTGCCATTCCCTTCTCCAGGGGATCTTCCTGACCCAGGGATCGAACCTGGGTCTCCTGCATTGCAAGCAGATTCTTTACCATTTGAACCACCAGGGAAGCTCTCATGTCAGGTAATATGGAGCAAAAAGCTATGTGATACCCACCATGGATGGCCATTGCCAAGGCAATAGTAGAATTTAAGGAGTTACAGCTTAAAAAAACACCCCAAAACAGTGTCCCTTCGGATCAGGAGTATGGTGCTGGGAAGATGAGTCACAGGGAGCAGAAAAGTGTGTCCAAGACGATGCGGGTGTGTAGAGGGAGGCTGAAATTATATATGAGTAATGGAAGACAAAAACCTAGGGGAATATTGTGCATCTAATCCTGCAGGATGAACTTTCTGTTATGTGAATACCAAATATTCTCTCTTTAATTAAAAAAATTTAACAACGAAATGAAAACCTTTAAAAACATTGATTTGAAATCATTTCAATAGCCATGTTTTAAAATCTTCTGTTTTGAAATACTGAACCCTCTGTTCTTCAATGGCAAATCTGCTGTGTTTGGCAAATCTGCGGAATATTTTCTAGGCCTTGGAAAAAGAGGAAGAGCTATTCAGAGGCATAACTATGGTAATTCTGCTAACATTTCTCCTGAAGGAATATCTCTTGCCATTTCTCCCATTACCCTAAACATCTGTCTCAATCTTCATTTCTTCCTTTGTTACATTAATTACAGGTGATAGATGCCAAGAGTTAATGTTAAATACAGTGGTGACATGAAGACTACTGCCACATGCTTCTGAATTACACCACCATCCACCAGACACTTGGTGTAGTGACTGCTCTCCAGCGCAGCAAAATGATTTGCCATTTGGTACAACTGATCTGGATTATAGAAATGGATTTGTCATATTCTATGTAGAGAAAGGCTTATGAAGATGTCCCTGGATTAGAAACATTCTTTTCTATTAGGTGATAGGGAGGAATATTCCTCCACTTCTACAGATGAGAAAACACTGTACTCTTCAAGAGTTCTGAGGTGATCCAAATCAAATGTCAACAGCTATTCCATAAAAATTGCTACATACTTCTGATCATTTTTCTACATGTAAGAAAATGATGCAATTTAAGCAAAACTTTTAAAATTTTATATTGTCATTTTAGCACATGGTAAAACTAAAAGGTTTCAAGCCTTTAGATAAATAACAATGAAAAAAATTATCATGTAGTTAGCCAGCCAGAATTATTAATCATTTGGAAGATTTACAATGTTTTTACACCAGAATTTTCTAAAATTTGAACTCTACTGATGCTAAATCCTAATAAACGTATTATGGGTGGTGGATATCTATTCTTTAATTAGTGAATGGTTTTTGAGCTCAGGTATTTTGAGAGCTGCCAATTTATATTTTTGCACTAAAGCTTTCCTCTTATAACATCATCCTTTCTTCACTGAGTGAGACTCTCAGGGTGGATGCTTGCTGACTACAAATGTACTCTTTTCCTTTTGTAATATCTATAGAAAGTATAATCACTGCTCAGGAAGAGGTGCCTAGCAACCATCCACAACCAGCCTTCCTGGATACAGGTATCTCCACTATTGATGTGAAATTCTTCTTAGAAAATGTCTGCCCTGATGGACTGTGTAGCAGTGACTAGTTTTGCGTTTGTACTTTTGGTTGAAGATATTGCTGCTTCTAGTCTTTAAGCCAAATGTGTTGCTGGAGGAGATTGATGCCAAAATTGTATAGTTCCCCCCATTTAAGGTTTATCACCACCACCATCACTCTATCTTATTCTTTCTTTCCCTTCCAAATTTGCTCATGCGAAGCTCCTCCAAGGCTGATAAAGTCTGCCTGACTGGTAGAATGGGATAAAATTGTTAATTCTCTTGGGGAAAAAAACAGATTAAATTAAAATATTTTTAGATAGTTAAGTAAATTAAAGCAAATTTTTTCCCCAGACACAAACCTTGATAATCAGAGGGAAGAAATTGAAGCTACTGGTTACCTAAATACAAGATAAAGTTGGAGGATACTGTGGTTTCCTGGAAAAATGAAAACAGAGTCAAGAAGATACATCAGCCATTTTAAAATTTTGCTTAAAGTCTACTGTGTTTTTCA
>SJYC01003365.1:0-11687 GCA_006408675.1 Madoqua kirkii | reverse complement strand
CTACTGGTTACCTAAATACAAGATAAAGTTGGAGGATACTGTGGTTTCCTGGAAAAATGAAAACAGAGTCAAGAAGATACATCAGCACATTTTAAAATTTTGCTTAAAGTCTACTGTGTTTTTCACAATATTATTGGTGACAGTGTCACAAAAGGTTAAACCTTGAGCAAATCTAGTTAAATATATCTTTAACATTTGGAATCAGGTCCAAAGATGAATGTTATAAAATTCTTTTACAATTAGGTGATTTTCTGAGTTCTAAAATACATGATTTTATTTCAATAATCTATCCTTGGCACAGCAAATATAACACTGCAAAGAAAAATAAGAGCCTTGATACGCCTTCTTTTCCCAGGAACTGGGCTGAAAACAAAGATCTGGGAAGGATCAAAAAGCTGACAGGTTTAGCAGTATTGTTTATTCCTGCACAATGACTGACAGTATTTGTAGTTCTATGAATCTGAAAGGGAAGAAAAAGCCAGAAGACTGGCATGCTTCAGGAAATGGATCTGACTCCCTCCCTACATTATCTCTGTGTCACAAACTATACCATATAAAATTATAAAAATTAGTTACAAATTATTCTGTAATCTAACTTTTGACATGGCATGCACACACTTAGAAGTTGAACAAAGATGCAAGACAATACAATATCATTTTACGTGGTGGAACATGATGAGTTGATAAATGAGTCAAATCGTTGTGCTTTTTAGTTCCAACAAGACGATAGTTTTCATGGACTGCAAACGTCAGAGAAGCTTTTGCGGAGGAAGATGAACTTGCATGTAACCTTACAGCATAGGGAGGAATGGGGTATGAGAGGAGATTCCGTGGCCATATTAATTGCCACTTACAGAATGGGACTATCGCTCCTTGCCAACTACCTGACCTATCATGTGTTTCTGCCCTGATGCCAATCTGCAGTGCATAGACTGCCTGGGGCTGCCTCCCAATCACGTGCTTATTCAGAATCAACACCCCTAGCTAACGTGGATCAGTTCTGTTGCAGCCCACACAGAATCTTTTCTTTAAGCAAAAGAAGGTGAAGATTTTGTGGCCCTGAGCATAAATTCCACCTGAAATAAATTCGAAACTTGGCACCGTGGAAACAATTTATCCAGTGTCTTCAATAGACTATTAAAGAACCTGACATAGGGAGCTGGGTATAAGATAGCTTGCCTCCACGTTTCTTTTAAAAATAAATTTTATGACCAGTTTTTACTGCAGTGGGTAGCCATTCCCTTCTCCAGGGGATCTTTCCAACCCAGGGATCGAAACCAGCTCTGCCGCATTGCAGGCAGATTCTTTACCATCTGAACCACCAGGGAAGCCCTCATTTCATACATATATACATATAATTGTTTTGCATTTAGCTTGTGTTTTTTTTTTAGTTCTTTTGTATTTAATTTGGTTTCTCTTTTACAATTATGTGATTTTCTGAGTCCTAAAATATATGATTTTATTTCAATCATCTATCCTTGGCGCAGCAAATATAACACTGCAAAGAAAAATAAAAGCCTTGATAAGCTTTCTTTTTCCAAAAACTGGGCTAAAAAAATAAAAAGATCTGGGAAGGATCAAAAAGCTGACAAGTTTAGCAGTATTGTTTATTCCTGCACGATGACTGAAAGTATTTGTAGTTCTATGAATCTAAAACGGAAGAAAAAGCCAGAAGATTGTTGTGCTTCAGGAAATGGGTCTGACTCCTCCCTACATTATCTCTTATGTCACAGACTACACCACAAAAGCCACAAGGTCTTTTAGACACAGAAATAGCAGCGCCTTCTTCAGAGCCTTTCATGGGACAGTGAGAGGCTGGGAGGAGTAGGGAAAAGAGTTCAAAACACTCATGAGGCTCTGTTTAATGAAGCATCTCAAAGGTAGAAGGAAATCTAAGTAATTATGTGGTCTAGCCTTTAGTCTGGGCTTCCCCAGTGGCTCAGTGGTAAAGTGCAATGTAGTGCAATGCAGGAGACACAGGAGACGCAGGTTCAATCCCTGGGTTGGGAAGATCCCCTGGAGAAGGGCATGGCAACCCACTCCAGTATTCTTGCCTGGAGAACCCCATGGACAGAGGAGCCTGGCAGGCTGCAGCGCATGGGGTTGCAGAGTTGGACACGACGGAAGTGCCTGGGCACACGTGCACAGCCTTTAATTTACAGATGAGAAATCATGTGTAGGGAAGTTGCATAATTTATGGAGTGACAGTTTCTAATAGAGGAAACCCCAAGACTGCTGTTCATGATTTGAGATGGAAGGTGAGTTACAAAGGTAGAAAGTAGAAATATTTTCACTTTATGGGTGAGAGGAGCTTTCTCTAGGAACATAATTTTCATGGTCAGACTATTTCAAATGAGGTTGCCCGTCTGTTCTCTCTCTCTCTTTTGACCCTCTTATGTTTCATTCTTGCTCAACATAAATTCTATTAGCTCAGGAATTCACTTTCCTCAACCACTGCTAGAACCACAGAGTCCAGTACAGTGGTTGGTATACAGGAGGAGCTCAATACACATGTCGTGTGCACGTTAAGTCACTTCAGTCCTGTCTGTCTGCACAGCCCCATGGACTGTAGCCCACCAGGCCCCTCTGTCCATGGAATTTCCCAGACAAGAATGCTGGAATGGGTTGCCATTTCCTTCTCCAGGGGATCTTCCTGACCCAGGGATCAAACCTGGGTCCCTTTATGTCCCCTGCATTGGCAGGTGGCTTCTTCACCACTACTGCCACCTGGGAGAGGGCCAATACGTATGTGTTAGTGTGTAAATCTATTTAAGCTTCTCAGAGCCACACCAGTGTGATGATTAACAATATTTATCTTTGAATAGTTGGTGGAAATCATGTCTCTCCAAGTTCAGAACATGGTTTCTCCTTCCTTCCTCACCTATAAAGTGAATATTTAGATGAAATAATGACCTTTTTAGTTTCCATGTCTGGCTTCCTGCGCTTATTTTTCTATTTTAAGTTGCAGAAGAATATAAAAACTTTCTCAAAACAGAATATCTTTAGAGGAACAGTTTCAAATAACCTGGGAAGAGGAAAAGTACAAAGGAACTATAGTTTTTGAAAGTGAGATTTGCGTTGGCAGAGAATATATAAACTTGTCTGTCGAAGAGTTCAGAGCTCAGAGAAGGGGCTCCTCCATGAGAGCACCCATTTGTCTGTCTAACACTCACTGGCACATTCTGTTTTGCATGGTTCTGCGGATAAGACTGACTTCTCTAGCAAGGAGTTGAACCAGTGCTACAGATATCTGTGGATGACTACTCCACAGATAGACTGACCCATGCAAACTTAGCTAGTTCCATAAATAACCACTTTAAGAACATCCTGACAAGCTACGACCTTGTGATCTGAACTTATTAAATTCATAAAAACCAACTTAATATTCTTAGGGTACTTCGGAAAGCTTAACATGGTAGACAAATAAAGTATCACTGATATTGCTTTGCGTTCTGTGTAGATGGTTTCAATAAAATAAAACTAGCAAGCATAAAACGGACAGCTGTTGAATATTTTCTCATTTATCTTTATTTGATGGGTTTGTGTTGGGCTGCAGTAAGAGCATTTGAGGTCTGGGACTCTCTGAGCAAGCTCTTCATTATCTGAATGATAGCCTGAAGGTCTTTCTCATTAACTGACCTTGAAATACAGCTTCCTATAACCACATGCATGTCCAGGACGGTAGAGTTAAATTATGGATGGCTGGGGTACTCTAGGGACCTTCAGCCTTGCATCACTACAAGAAGGCATTTTCTAGGAAGAAAGCTGAAGGAGAGAGGGTGTAAATTAAAAACAAACATTCTCTGTAGTGTCTTCTATAACATTTTGTACTTTTAGCAAGGTTTATTAAAGATAATTTTTACTTCCGTATTTCCTAAGGGCTATTTAGAATTAATGGATGTGAACCTGTATGGAAGATTCAACCCAAATTGCAAACATAAATCAACATCAACCTAACTGAACAACTTTTACTTAAGTTGACAGGGGTCAATGGGTCTCCTGGAGCAATCAAATCTATTTTTAAAAAGTGTGTTCATTTTTATTCTATGGTCAAGGGATATAATATAACAGAGAGAAACCAAGAATTCATTGAGCTCATGCACACTGAAAATAAAGGGCAAAAATTCTAACACAGGTCAGCCTTAAATTGTTTTTTTTCCTCCATTGATATATCATTATTCTCACAAACTAAGCACACTTCTAAATCAATGAATACTTTTATTTCTCTAAAATTACTTTTTCTTTAAGGTAATATTTTTCCCTTTAGCTTAATTTTGTGGTATCTTTTGAAACTGTATGAATTTCCCTTTTACTTTTTTTAATGAGAACTTCCAAACACATAAAAAGTTTGAGAGAATGGTAGTGTACCCTATGTACTGACTGCCCAGCTTCTAAATTACCAGTACATGGCCGATTTTGTTTCGTGTTTCCAAAACTCTCCCTTTACCAGATTACTTTGAAGCAAATTCCAGAGCATCATAACATTTTTTTCATGAATAATTCAATATAAATCTGAAGACATCTCAACTAAACACTGACATTGTGCTTACCTATAGAGAAGACTGTAAACACTTGGCTTTCTGCATATTTAATAGTCAGAAGCCATATCCTATACTGTTTTAGCCTGTGTTTCTTTTACAATTATCAGAGTCAAGTGTCTTTTCATATGGTTAAAGGTTATTTGAATTCCTTTTTGTGTGTGAAAGGAAGGTTCACATGTCTTGTTCAATTTTTAAAATGTGTTTTTTTTCCTTCTATTTTTAGAAGTTCTTCATGTCTTTGGGATATTAAAACTTTGCTATTTAAGTTGCAAATGCGTTCCCTCATTTGTCTCTTTAGTTTGCTTGTGATATTTATGCCACCCAAAAGATTTTTGTTTCTGCTGTTGATGTTTAGGGGAGGAGAAATAAAATTCTGAATGGCAGGAATTCACTCGTGTGTTCTTGGGCTACTTATATGGTTTTAATTTTATGTGTAAATATCTAACTCACCTGGAACTTACCAACAATATGTTATGAAAAGTTGATTCAAACATATTTTTGTTGTTATCCAAATACAGCTTATGTACAAATTCATCTTCTCATCACTGATTTATGTACTACTTTTGTCACGAAGTAAAATTTCATACCCAGTGGAGTGTATTCCTAATTATTCTGCTCCCGTAGTCTGTCTCTTCATGCAGCACCAGTTTAAATACGATTATTCATAAAATGTTTAATATCTGAAAAAGTTATCCCTTTCTCACTGTTGCTCTTTTCTTAACACTTTACAATACTGAATTTTCTTATCCCCAAACACATGTCTTCCATGTGGTCAAGTCATCTATTGTGACTTTCAGGATGACTTTATGGTTTTTCTAATACAAATTTTGGATATTTTTGTTAAGTTCACACTGAAATATTTTATTTTTTCACTTGCTTTTGTAAGGGATTCATCTGTTGATTTCTGCCTATTATTGTTTTCCTGTTTTTATGAAGGTTATTGACTTCTTCATATTGGTTTTATTACCCAATGCCTTGCCAAAATTCCTTATTATTTTAGTGTTTTTCATTATTTTGAATTTTCCAGATGTACAATGATATCATTGATTAACAGATATACCTTCCTTTCAAATTTTTATGCTTCTGTTTCATTGGCTGATGCCTCTACTAAAAAGGTAAAGAATAGTAAAGATAGTAGACATCCTTGTTTCTGATTTTAGTTAGAAAGTCTCTTGTGTTTTCCCATTAAGGAATATGCTGGCTGTTTTTAACATGAGTGGATACTGAATTTGTCAATTATTCTTTCTTTTTCTATTGAGATGATCTTCTGGTTTTTCTCCTTAGCTTAATTTTATTGATAGATTTCCCTACAGAGCAATACTTTGTGAAGTGTGAAGTTGCTCAGTTGTGTCCGACTCTTAGCAACCCCATGGACTGTAGCCCACCAGGCTCCTCAGTCCACGGAATTTTCCAGGCAAGATTACTGGAGTAGGTTGCCATTTCCTTCTCCAAGAGCCTTTCTGAAATAAATTTCACTTGTTCAGGGTGTAATATTTTTTAATGGGCTGTTGGGTTATGTCACTTATGCTTTAACTTTTCATCAGTTTTAATAAGTAAGATTTATCCTGTTTTTGTAATAATCTTTGCTTTTGAGCTTTACATTGTAATCATTTCATTGAGAGGATATGAAAGTTTTCCTTCTTTTTCTGTACACTAGCGTAGGTTATGTATTATGGAGGTTATTTGATCTTTAAATGTTTGAAGTAATTTCCATGTGAAACCATCTTATCTGGGTGATTTGTGTGTTTTGTTTAGGGGGAGAGGATTAAATTAGTCTATTTCTTCTCTGATAGTTGGTCCATTTAATCCTTCTCCAGTAGGATCAATTTTGCAAAGTTATAATTTTGTAGAACATTAATTGTTTCATCTACAAATTCAAATGTACTTTATGGAGCTGTACAAACTACTCTCATAATGATTTTTAAAATATTCTGTTTTGATAGTCATTTGTCCACCTGACATTTCTAATTCTGTATAATTGCACTGTGTAAGGCTTTAGAAAATCAGTGAAAGAAAGTACCAGTCTTATTACCTTGAATTTATTTTAATTTTCATATTATAGCCCATTGTGCAGTAATCTTGTTTTCTACTGTCACTAAATTTCTCTTAGAATGCCCAGCTCTAACCCTACTCTTTCTTTTCAACTCAAATCATAGCCACACTTTCCTGGTTCATGAGTTACTACACTTCTCCAACTTTATTCTGGTTTCTCTGTGCCCATAAGGGGCATAGAACTCTGGGGTCAAGGTCTAGTAGACCTTGAAATTCTGGACTTGAAACTGCTAAAACCCAAATTTGCTCAATGAAACTCTGCAGCTTGCCAATAATTCATACAGTCAGGGTGAGGATACAGCTGCTTCCTGGTCTAAGACATTTTTACCTGAATTGAAAGAGCTTTTAAATCATTCTGTTTACTAATATTGATCTATTTAGATCAATGCTTTTGTGTGTTTCCCTAACATTGGATCATTACAGATCAGCTGGAGCCTCCCAAATACAAAGCTATTTTGTTCCCAGTTGTATCATCATATTGACATATGTTCTAAATGGAATATTTCTGAAAAGGACATGAGAACAATGGCCTAGCATTATTCCTGGGGCTCACGTGTACCCCTGAGTTGAAATCAGACCCCTTACTGATATGTGGTTAATAACATTGTTTAGAAAACATGACTCAAATCTCAGGGTAGTTAAAGCAATTCAGGCTTTTGGCTTTAAATGGTCAACAGGAATAAAATAGTACTTTACAAAGCTGCTGTTTCAGATTCAGAGAAACCTCTGAAAGCTTGTACTTATATTTTTTAATGCTGATAAACCGAAATCCCCCTTTAAAAAGAGAACTTCACAGCCTTCTTGGAAACTTAAATGTTTGCAGTCCCAAAGTGTGTGCACGGTCACCCTTAGGGCACAGGCCTTGAAGCTCACGGATGTTGTCACTGACCTGTCACCTCACCTTGTTGGCACAGGAAAGAACTGGGCTACAGTTTCTCTAGCTCTCATAAGATCTCCTTATTTAGCTTCTTGAAATCCTAGACTGAGTGTGTGTGCAGCTTCACAGAGAAGGCGTAGCCCTTTCAGCAGGTCATCTGCATCTCTGAGTTTAGAGGTGGCGAGAGACACAGGCACATTCCAGGCGTCCTTCTGGGTTCCTTGTGGATTTCCCCGTTTGACTTTGCTCTGACCTCATGTCCATCTTTCTTTCCTGACCCTGGTTCTGACAACTTCAGGTACAACACAACGTAGAAAAGCAATAGGCTTACACAGACTGCCTAACCAACTCCCACAACTGTGTAAAATCCAATCTGATTAATAAAGCTCATGTTCTGTATCCCTTACAGTGATTCTACTTTTTTGAATGAAAACATTCAAATGATGTCATGGTAGAGAAGAATCTTCAGAGTCCTTTGGACTGCAAGGAGATCAAACCAGTCAATCCCAAAGGAAATCAGTCCTGAATATTCATTGGAAGGACTGATGCTGAAGCTGAAACTCCGATACTTTGGCCACCTGAGGCAGAAGAGCTGACTCACTGGAAAGACCCTGATGCTGAGAAAAATTGAGGGCGGGAGTGACAGGATGAGATGGTTGGATGGCATCACCGACTCAATGCACATGAATTTGAGCAAACTCCGGGAGATGGTGAAGGACAGGGAAACCTGGCATGCTGCAGCCCATGGGGGTCACAAAGAGTTGGACATGACTGAGCAACTGAACAACAACAATTCAAATGCTTGAATGTTGAGAATCTCACTTCAGGTATATGCCTATTTTTGAGGTTTAGGACATTGAATAATTGACACACTTATAGTTAAGATAGTATCATGAAAAGTAAACCTATTTCATCTTGGATCTCCTATATATGCTGTGCTTAGTCGCTCAGTTGTGTCTGAGTCTTTGTGACCCCATGGACTCTGGCCTGCCAGGCTCCTCTGTCCATGGGGATTCTGCAGGCAAGAACACTGGAGCGGGTTGCAATGCCCTCCTCCAAGGGATCTTCCCAATCCAGGGATCAAACCCAGGTCTCCTGCATTGCAGGCAGATTCTTTACCAGCTAAGCCTCCAGGGAAGCACTATATAACTTACCACAAACTCATAAATTCTAATTTTGAAAGACAGCCATGTAATTCCCACATTAAGGATTGCTTGGATGTCCTGATAAGCAGCTGAGAGGGTCTCTCAGTGAACCATCCAGTAGCTAAAGTGTTTGTTGTTTATCCCATTGCAGTATTTCTATATCTCCTGCAAGTTAGCTTCAGGTCTTATTGTTACGGCTATTTCCCCCCCAAAATTTACACACACGAGCTAATGTACACATTAGCCTTCACCTCAACATTGATGATTTAAAGGAAGAAGTTGGCTTCTAGCCCAGTTTTCAATATATTGAGCCAATGGGAGAATAGTTCTTTCATGGCTTGGAATAAGGGCTTCTGTAGATATTAGTCTTGAGTTTAAGACTTCATGAAATTCAGAAATAGCAATGAGAAACTTCACAGATAGTTTTCTACAATATTACAATGTAGGATTTTATGATTGCTTCTTCAGATGGATAAGAATGACAATTGGGCAATTCTAATGGATTTTACCAATTAACAGAATTTTCACATAAATATGATAATTTTTACCAAAGAAAGTGATTTGTGACTATGAATATAAAAAAGCCACATACAGGACAACTGCAGCAAAAATAACAAAAATATAAAATAAAAAAGGAAGATTTGAGATAATTCAAATGATAATGTCTAACAAGAGTTATATTACCTCCTTACATATCAGGAATTTTACTAAAAACTAAGTACTAAAGTTTAACACATTTAGTTTTTAACATAACTCAATTTAACACTACAGATTCAACTCAATTTCTACCAAAATCTAGCTGCCTTTTGGAAGAAAATACAAACTGACCCTAAAATTTATACATAAATGCAAAAGTCATAGAACAGCCAAAATAATCTGAACGAAAGGAGAAAACATTGGAAGATTCATACTTCCCAATTTCAAAACTTACTACAAAATTATAGTAAGTAATATAATGTGGCACTGGCCTCAAAGTAGCCATATAGATCGATGGAATAGAGTTGAGAGTCTAGAAATAAACTTTTATATTTATGGTCATTTGTGGTAACAAGGCCAAGACAATTCAATGGGGAAAGAATAGTTTTATTTCAACAAATGGTGCCGTGGCAACTAGTCAGTCACATTCAAAATAATGAATCTGGACTGCTGCCTTATACCATACTCAAAAATTAACAGAAAATGGATCACAGACCTATATGTAAGACCTAAAATTATGAAATGCCTAAAATAAAACATAGGAGTACTTATTCACAGCCTTAAATTGGACAGTGCTTTCTTGGATATAACACCAAAAGTACCAGTAACAAAAAAATAGATGAATGAATCTTAGCACAATTGCAAACTTCTTCCTATGAGAGACACCATGAGACAAATTGAAATACAACTCCCAGACTGAGCAAGAACAGTTGCAAATCATATTTCTGATAAGGAATTTTAATCTAAACTATAATAAAAAGACAACCCAATTTAAAAAGGGACAAAGGATTGAATAGAGATATTTCTCCAAATATTATTTTCACATGGCCAATGAGCACATGAAAAGATATTAAGATAGCATTTATTTCCCTGGAGAAGGGAATGGCAACTCACTCCAGTATTCTTGCCTGGTGAATTTCATGCACAGAGGACCCTAGAGGGCTACAGTCCATGGGGTCACAATGAGTCAGACATGACTGACCGAATAACACCAGCATTAGTTACTAGAATAACACCAGCATTAGTTACTAGAAAAGCACAAGTCAAAACCACAATCAGATGCCGCTTCCCACCCGCTAGGATGGCTATCATAAAAATAGGGACGGCATCAGGTGCTGGTGGAGATGTGGAGAAACGGGGCTCCCATATCACTGGTGGGCATGTGAGACGCCACAGCCACGTTGGAAAGCAGTTTGGCACGTTCTCAAACAGTTAAACATACAGTGATCCTGCTGCTGCTGCTGCTAAGTCGCTCCAGTCATTCGACTCTGTGCGACTCCATAGACGGCAGCCCACCAGGCTCCCCCGTCCCTGGGATTCTCCAGGCAAGAACACTGGAGTGGGTTGCCATTGCCTTCTCCAATGCATGAAAATGAAGAGTGAAAGTGAAAAGTGAAAGTGAAGTTGCTCAGTCGTGTCTGACTCTTCAAGACCCCACGGACTGCAGCACACCAGGCCCCTCCGTCCATGGGATTTCCCAGGCAAGAGCACTGGAGTGAGTTGCCATTTCCTTCTCCATACAGTGATCCTAAGACCCATCAATCCACTCCTAGGTCTGTATTCAAAGAAATGACAACGTACGTCCACACAAAAAAATTGAAAATAACCCAAATGTCCACCTAAGGATGAAGGCATATACACAGTGTGGCCTATCCACACAATGGGTCATTACCCAGCTACAGAAAGAAGAGAAGTACAGAGCCACATGACAACACCGATGGAAACTATTCTAAGTGAAAGGAGCCAGGAACAAAACGCTACCGATTTTATGGTTTTATTTGTATGAAGTGTCCATAACAGGCAGACTCACAGAGACAGAACGCAAATCTGCACGTGCCGGGGGATGCAGAGAAGAATGGGGAGATTACTGTGGATGGGTATAGGACGTGGGGGACAAATGATGAAAATTCTGGATTTAGATATTAATGGTGACACCTCTTCCTGAATACATAAAAATCCCCGGAATTACTTTAAAAGGGAAGACTTTCAGGTAGGTGAATTATATCTCAATAAAGCTATTATTTTAAAAACCCAACAGTGTAAGATCACTATGTTTTCTATTAAAAACTCTTGGTTGGGCCTAGTTCCAGTACCACCATCCAGGTAATAACTGATATTTGTTTACAATGAAGCCACTTCCTAGCAAATGTCCTGTGTATTCAGACAGTTCAGTTCAGTTAAGTTCAGTAGCTCAGTTGTGTCCAACTCTTTGCGACCCCATGAATTGCAGCACACCAGGCCTCCCTGTTCATCACCAACTCCCAGAGTTCACTCAGACTCACGTCCATCGAGTCCATGATGCCATCCAGCCATCTCATCCTCGGTCGTCCCCTTTTCCTCCTGCCCCCAATCCCTCCCAGCATCAGAGCCTTTTCC
>SJYC01003364.1:0-60493 GCA_006408675.1 Madoqua kirkii | reverse complement strand
AAAAGCTGAGTATTTTCTTTATGGCTATTTTGGCCATATAAAAGTGAATCTTTTTTTTTTCTTTCAAGGAGTAAGATGATCAGCTAAATAATTACTGAGGAATTCTATATTAATTTTCCAAATATCAAGGGATTAGTATATAAATACCAATGTATTAGTATAATCTCTTCCAGAACAGAGGTTTCTTTTGTTGAATGTAATGTCATTTTACTGAAAACTGGAGACACCATTTGAGTCAAGAATGTGACCCAGTATGAACAAATTCTACAATTCCAATTAAAAGAGTCCTAAGTAATTTAAAACCTGGAGAATGAAATGGCACCCCACTCCAGTATTCTTGCCTGGAAAATCCCAGGGACAAAAGAGCCTGGCGGGCTACAGTCTACAGGGTTGCAAGAGTCAGACATGACTTAGTGACTAAGCACAGAGATGCACAAGTAATTTAAGAACATCTAGATAATCATGTCCTCTCCGTCTCAGAGATCTGGGTAGCTACAGAAGTTAAACAGAGTAGATAACCACAACACTGCATGTGCATATAGCAACAAAAAAAAAAAAATCTTTACAGATCTGATGATTTAGAAAAACCATGTCTAGTTCCAGTACTGGTAAGTTTAGCCTGCAGTTATAGATTAAAGGCAACTGGTCTTTGCACTTCTCATGTATGACCCATCCTCCTCAAATCAACCACAGCAGCTATAACAATTATTCATAGGAGACTTAGGCTTCAATAGAAGTCAGATAAAGATTAGAGACATGATGAAGAGTGCGAGCTACACTTAGGAAGACTGTCTCTGTGACATGAAGGTGTTGCTAATTTTACGATGTGTGGCCAGAATCTTATTGTATTAAAGAGCTACGGTTGCACTCTGCAAATTGATGGAATAGCCATTTCGTATCTTTCATGTAACAAAAGCCATCATATTTAACAGAATACGTTTTCACATGTTTGCACTCTCTAAATAATGAAATAGAATGAATAATGAAATGAATAATGATGATAATGAAGCAGAAATGAATAATGAATTCATTTTTTTCTCGTTTTAACATCCTGAGTTGTTACAACTAAAAAATCTGAGTTAAAATATATGTCTTGATATCTTTAGCAAATAATATCATTTACACTCTTACCATGAAGTATTTATAAGGTTTAAACAGTAAGTTTCAAGATCATTTAAAGCAATATTTTGAAAAGAATATTGCTAAACTGAGTTAAATAAAACGTAAAAGCTTTGATTTATTGCATAGACATGAACATTTGTAAAATGTACAAAATGTTAAGCGTAAAATTATATTTATTCATTAGATAGATGCCTCTCTTTCTACTTAATCTTAAAAAAATTATCAAAAAATGTAATTGTCCATGGTGGTTTGATTTTCAACTGGGGAGTAGTTAATGACCTGAGACAGAGATCATCAACGAGATGTGGGAAGGTGAACTCTGATGCAATTTTGACAAACAACAAAATGGGCTGTGCTAAGATACCATACCTTACACATTTCTGGCCCTCTTCTTTGTTTATACATTCTCCCTTAGAAGATACATTGTCTTCCATGTGTTCCACTATCAACAAAATTTGGATGACTGTCCAAAATGAATCCCTTCACAATTTGATCCTGACAACCAGGCCTATAATTCCATTTATCTGGAGACAGCTCCTCCTCTATGTCTCAAAGACACTGAAACTTAGCATGAGAAGCAGGAATTTCCTTTGCTCAGCTCTTCCCTAGGCCTGACTCCTTCCATTTCCATCCCTGGTTAAGGCCTCGTCACTGCTGAGTGATCCAGGCTAGAGATCTCAGAATCATACTTGCTTGCCTTCCCACCTTCAAATGCAATATTCTGTGCCCTACAGTTTATACTTCTAAACAACCCCAGCATATGATCTCCACTGCCAGGGGAGCTAACTTAAAATCCTCACCTGCAGCTGGTTCTTACCTTTATAAAACAAATCCAATACAGAACCAATTAGCTTGCCTCATCATACCTCGTCATTGCCTGTTGCAGCTGTTCTCAAAGTACGCTCACTGGTACTCTGATGATCAAATTAATTATTGAGTTTTTTAAATAGAGCTTGAAAAAAATCGACTTTAAGTTTTCCACAAAATTTCTTCAGCACTAAGGCCTCGTCACTGCTGAGTGATCCAGGCTAGAGATCTCAGAATCATACTTGCTTGCCTTCCCACCTTCAAATGCAATATTCTGTGCCCTACAGTTTATACTTCTAAACAACCCCAGCATATGATCTCCACTGCCAGGGGAGCTAACTTAAAATCCTCACCTGCAGCTGGTTCTTACCTTTATAAAACAAATCCAATACAGAACCAATTAGCTTGCCTCATCATACCTCGTCATTGCCTGTTGCAGCTGTTCTCAAAGTACGCTCACTGGTACTCTGATGATCAAATTAATTATTGAGTTTTTTAAATAGAGCTTGAAAAAAATCGACTTTAAGTTTTCCACAAAATTTTCTTCAGCACTTCAAACTGCTACTGGTTATCTCAGTGGTAAAGAACCAGCTTGCCAAGGCAGGAGACCTGAGTTCGATCCCTGGGTTGGGAAGATCCCCTGGAGAAGGAGATGGCAACCCACTCCAGTATTCTTGCCTGGAGAATCCCATGGACAGAAGATTCTGGCAGGCTACAGCCCATGGGGCCATAAAAAGAGAGTTGGACACAACTTAATAACTAAAACAATAACTGGTTATCTGATGGTGAATGCTACCAATAGTGAAACAAATGAGCATCAGGAAATGAACAATAATGGCAAAAATCAGAAAAACTCGATGTATTTATTTCAATAACACTTTGTTACAGGCAAATACACACAGATTTGTGATTTTTATATTGACTTCTAATTGTTGTATTTCTGTTAAGAAAATTACCTCTAGCTTCATAATGAAATATATTGTCACTAATTCATCATGTGAACATTGTGACTTCATGATACTCTATCACTAATATATAATAAAAGTTTAAGAACCAATGGCCCCCCTCAATGAAATTTAAATTCTTTATACTCATATATAAAGTCCTTCAGAATCACCTTACTTTTCCATTCTCATCCGTGCCAGTTACAACACACTCTTATAAGCCAGTTAAGTATATCTTGATCTTTCACGCCATCTCACCTTAGTACACAAGTTTAACTGAGAAGAATTTTCTTTCTACTTCTCTGACTAATTCCATCTTTTGCCCACTTTGTTGATCTCCTCTGTGTCTCCACAGCAGTTTGTAATTTATCACGGATAATTATGATGTATGCAACAACTATTTATGTATAAGTACACTAATTTTAAACTTATTGGTACTTGCCAGTGATATTATTCTTCCCTCACCCTTTCATATTCATTTTATTCAACTATTATTTTCTGATTGTCTACCATGCACAAGACCCTATTTTGGGAACTGAGGATTCCAAAGAGATCAAAACATTTAAAAATTCCTACCTCCTTGCAGGTTAGAAGTAAAAATATATAGATCTTGATATTTGTTATACGGGAAAACACAGGACAGAAGGGTTTTCCTGGTGGTCCAGTAGTTAAAAATCTGCCTTGCAATGCAGGGGACATGGGTTCGATCCCAGGTCCGGGAGATCCCACATGCCTCAGAGCAACTAAGCCTGTGTGCCACAACTACTGAGTCTGCATTCTACAGCCTTGTTGTGCAACAAAAGAAGCCACTGCAACGAGAAGTCCGAACACCGCAATGAAGAGTAGCCCTGACTCACTGTAACTAGAGAAACCCTGAGTGCAGCAACAAAGGCCCATCACAGCCAAAAAAATAAAACAAAATGAAAGAACAGAAAAAGGACAAAGAAACGCAGAGAGGTTTAAACCTTAAATGTTGTGGTCATAAAATATGAAAACTGAATATAGACCCCCAGGGAGGTGACATTGAGTTGTTCAGATATCTGAGGGAAAAGTGTTTCCAAGTATAGGAAGGGAAAGTACAAAGACCCAAAGATTGAAGCACAGTTATAACCCTATAGTTGATATAAGTTTGGATCACCCCAGAAGACACCATGGTATCTGTGAGATGGCCGGGGGGCTGTGTGTGTGTACACTCAGTCACTTTAGTCATGTCCAGCTCTTTGTGACCCTATAGACCATAGCCCACCAGGTACCACCAGATTCTCCAGGCAAGAATACTGGAGTGGGCTGCCATGCCCTCCTCCAGGGGATCTTCCTGAGCCAGGGATTGAACCCACATCTCCTGCATTGCAGGCGGATTCTTTACCCCTGAGACACTGGGGAAGCCCGAGATGGAGAAGTAACGGTGAAATCCATTGCAGCAACACCTTACTGTCACAGCAGTTTCTTTCCTGTTCATCTGGCATTTCAGCATTTCCCTTAGTAGGGACAGACCAGTTCAGGAATAATAAAGTCTCCTATGTCTTATATACAAAGTAATAGTTAGATGATTGGGGGAAAAAAACAAAAGCAAAAAAAGCTAAGAATAAAGGCAAAAGTACTACTTCTCTGGTTTCCTAGTTGTATACTGGGATCTAAAATCTCATCTCCTAAGTTTATACTGCTTGTCCTTCAACCTGTTCATAAATCCACTCAGATTTCATTCATTCAAGTCCTGTTTTTAAGTGCTCACAGACATCTACCCATTACAAAGACTATTCTAAAGCTGTTCTGGGATCCTTTCCAATCAGATAGTCCACATGTGTCCCAACACAATTAGATCTGTGACTCTACATAATAATTGGTACCTATTTTAAAATGCTTATTTCCAGTATATACAAGCCATTCATAAACCTCATCACTGATGCAGAGTGCGTCATATTTGATGCAAAGGTCAGCAATTACTTGGAGTTCCTCTTTGGTGTACACCTACACATATGAAAGGAAACAAAAGAGCAGAGCCAATTACTCAACGTGTGAGAGAATGACGGATCAGAAGATGCGTAAAGAGATCAAAGACTCACCTTGCCAAGGGGGTTATGCGGAGTATTTAGTATTATAGCTTTGGTTTTGGAATTAAATTTGCTTGCCAGTTCTTGAGGATCTAAGGTCCAGTCAGAACTAGAGCATTTTTTCCCATCAACAGGTTTCTAAGCATGAAGAATGAAGATGTGATTTAATTCAGTTAATTCATGTTTGCTGTATTATAAATAAATAACCTGATAAGGAAAAAAAAAAGTAGAGAAAGGCATGGCAAAGGTAACTTAATAGACAACTAACAAAGAAAAGAAACAAAAATAACTAAGATTGACTTCTGCCTTAAGAGCCCAACAGGACTTGAGTTCTATGCTCATACCTGTTAAGTGGAGACATGAACTCTGTCAACATGAACAGCTATAAAAGTGCCTAAACTCCTTCAGAGGAGCCAGCTATATGGTTATGGTTAACACGTCTGATTATGGTTAACAGCTATGGTTAACACATCTGATTCTATAAGGCTAACAGAAGATTCTGTGATTCACCTTAGTGTGTTACTTGTTTTAATAAGACTTTTTAAAAAGACAATGAAACTATACTGTATTCCTAAAGATAAAAGTAGAGTAAAAAAACCAAAACACTTCATTCAGAACTGAGTAAGTATTTATTGAACACCCAGCACACACCCTGGGATTTCCAGGGGTTCAATGGTAAAGAATCAGCCTGCCAAGCAGCAAACCCAAGTTCAATCCCTGAGTCAAGAAAATCCCCTGGAGGAGGAAATGGCAACCCACTCCACTATTCTTGCCTGAAAAATCCCATGGAGAGAGGAACCTGGAGGGCTATAATCTGTGGGGTCAGAGTCAGCCACGACTTAATGATTACCAGCACATACCCTGCACTGTTAGTCACTGGGGACTAGAGCTATAATAGTGAGTCAGAAATGGTCTCTGACCTGGTGGTGCTCAGTCAGTAGGGGAGATACATAACCACAAAAAATAGTGTTACATACAAGGTAGACGCTGTTAGATACATGGCAAAGATATGATGAAGTAATAAAAATCTCCCCTTAAATAGCTGTTACCTTCAGTCATGGTAGAGCTATACAGTAAATCCCGAAATGTAATCAAAGTAGAAACTTTATTGGCAACAAAGTAATTGGCATTTTCAAAACTTTTTAAAAAACGTAAATCATAGGGGCAGACTTACACATCTCAGGGGAACAAAAACAGGTGTTGCTCCAGCCATTCTCACCATGGGCTCATAGCAGTCATAGAAAGGCACTATCACTATGACCTAGAATCAGACCAAACAACGAATCTATCAATAATTAATCCATTTAACAAATACTGTGTACGTACTATGTGTGAAGCACTATACAACATGCTAAGACGCAGCAGTGAAGAAGCAGGCTCTGTGTTCACACACCTGAGTGAAAAGACCTTGGGAACAAACTCGTCAGGAGCCTTAACTGGGCCCCTTGATTTCCTAGGGAGCTCTGTGCACAGGCTTGCAGTGGGACCCTTCAAGTTGTATGCAAAATTTTCTACATGCATAGGTTTATTTTTCTGGGAAAAGGGTCCATAGCTCTCATGACATTCTCAAAGGGATGATCTAGCCAAAAACAGTGAGTTCAAATTTCAAATTAGAAAATAAACAATCAGCAGCACAGCAAGACCAGAAGGAAAGAGAGCACTGCAGGGATGCTCTCTGTCACGGCGTGTAATTTCTAAGTGTTATGCTGAGAGAAGAACAGGGAAGCCTCTTCAATACTTCACAAACATTTAATATTGTTTAGTTTTAATGCATTGTTTTAATGGCATGCAACAGTACATGGGGTCACAAAGAGTTGGACAAAATTGCACAACTGAACAACAACAAAGACGTTTCTTTTTCAAAAACATCCCCAAACAGAGAATGCAAGAAGACAGGATGCTACCATTAATGTCTGACACCCACAATTTCCCTCCAGGTGACATATCTGGATTCTTTCTACCTAGCTCCTTTTCTCCTACAAGGTCCTGTAGGCTACTACAGGCTCTCTCAATCTACTCATGGCTTGTATCTCAGGTCAGTGAGCCAGGCTAACCTGTCCATTTGGTATCTCGTCTGCAATATGCCAGTCTGGACCTAGTATCCCTGACCTTTTGCTTTTCTATAATGTGTTTAAACACATGATATATATCCATTGTCGACATTGAGTTTTTCTATCTTTTTTACATGTAGCAATACTTCACAAACATTTAATATTATTTAGTTTTAATGCATTGTTTTAATGGCTATTTAAGAGTCTACTGAATTCTAGGATAATTTTGTTATAGTTTGTATAAGTAACAGTACAATGTGAATTAGTGACTACACAGTTTCTCCATTTTAGTGCTTGTTACTACTAAAGAGTACAAACATCTTTTATGGTACCTTATATATATATGTGTGTGTGTGTGTGTGTGTGTGTGTGTGTATATATATATTCAAACTGCTTATGAAAAACCTGGCAACAGTGTATAATTTTACAAGTCTACACTTGAAAAAAGTAGGTAAAACTACTAGACCACTCAGGTTACGACATAAATCAAATCCCTTACAATGGAAGTGAGAAAGAGAAAGGGACTAGATCTGATAGACAGAGTGCTTAATAAACTATGGATGAAGGTTTGTGACACTGTACAGGAGACAGAGATCAAGACTATCCCCAAGAAAAAGAAATGCAAAAAGGCAAAATGGCTGTCTGAGGAGGTCTTACAACTAAAATAGTTTTGCCAAGAAAATGCACTTGTCATAGCAAACACCCTCTTCCAACAACACAAGAGAAGACTCTACACATGGACATCACCAGATGGCCATGTGTAGAAATCAGACTGATTATATTCTTTGCAGACAAAGATGGAGAAGCTCTATACAGTCAGCAAAAACAAGACCAGGAGCTGACTATGGCTCAGATCATGAACTCCTTACTGCCAAATTCAGACTTACATTGAATAAAGTAGGGAAAACCACTAGACCATTCAGTTATGACCTAAATCATATTCCTTTTACAGTGTAAGTGAGAAATAGATTTAAGGGACTAGATATGATAGAGTGCCTGATGAACTATAGGCAGAGGTTCATGACATTGTACAGGAGACAGGGATCAAAACCATCCTCATGGAAAAGAAATCCAGAAAACCAAAATGGCTGTTTGGGGAGGCCTTACAAATAGCTGTGAAAAGAGAGAAGTGAAAAGCAAATGAGAAAAGGAAAGATATAACATCTGAATTCAGAGTTCCAAAGAATAGCAAGGAGAGATAAGAAAGCCTTCTTCAGTGAACAATGCAAAGAAATAGAGGAAAACAACAGAATGGGAAAGACTAGAGAGCTCTTAAAAAAAAATTAGATCTCTCTAAAAAAATTAGAGACACCAAGGGAACATTTCATATGCAAAGATGGGCTCAATAAAGACAGAAATGGTATGGACCTAAAAGAAGCATAAGATATTAAGAAGAGGTAGCAAGAATACACAGAAGAACTGTACAAAAAAAATCTTCACAATTCACAATCATGAGGGGGTTATCAGTCACGTAGAGCCAGACATCCTGAAATGTGAAGTCAAGTGGACCTTAGAAAGCATTATTACAAACAAAACTAGTGGAGGTAATGGAATTCCAGTTGAGCTATTTCAAATCCTGAAAGATGATGTTGTAAAAGTGCTACACTCAATATGCCAGCAAATTTGGAAAACTCAGCAGTGGCCACAGGACTGGAAAAGGTCAGTTTTCATTCCAATCCCAAAGAAAGGCAATGCCAAAGAATGCTCAAACTACTGCACAATTGCACTCATCTCACATGCTAGTAAAGTAATGCTCAAAATTCTCCAAGCCAGGCTTCAGCAATACGTGAACTGTGAACTTCCTGATGTTCAAGCTGGTTTTTAGAAAAGACAGAGGAACCAGAGGTCAAATTGCCAACATCCACTGGATCATTGAAAAAGCAAGAGAGTTCCAGAAAAAAACATGTATTTCTGCTTTATTGGCTATGCCAAAGGCTTTGACTGTGTGGATCACAACAAACTGTGGAAAACTATGAAAAAGATACCAGACAACCTGACCTTCCTCTTGAGAAATCTGTATGCAGGTCAGGAAGCAAGAGTTAGAACTGGACATGGAACAACAGACTGGTTTCAAATAGGAAAAGGATTATGTTAAGGCTGTATATTGTCACCCTGCTCATTTAACTTCTATGCAGAGTACATCATGAGAAACGCTGGACTGGAAGAAGCACAAGCTGGAATCAAGATTACCAGGAGAAATATCAATCACCTCAGATATGCAGATGACACCACCCTTATGGCAGAAAGTGAAGAGGAACTCAAAAGCCTCTTGATGAAAGTGAAAGAGGAGAGTGAAAAAGTTGGCTTAAAACTCAACACTCAGAAAACTAAAACCATGGGATCTGGTCCCATCACTTCATGGGAAATAGATGGGGAAACAGTGGAAACAGTGTCAGACTTTATTTTTGGGATCTCCAAAATCACTGCAGATGGTGACTACAGCCATGAAATTAAAAGACGCTTACTTCATGGAAGGGAAGTCATGACCAACCTAGAAAACATATTGAAAAGCAGAGATATTACTTTGCCAACAAAAGTCCATCTAGTCAAGGCTATGGTTTTCCCAGTGGTTATGTATGGATGTGAGAGTTGGACTGTGAAGAGAACTGAGCATTGAAGAATTGATGCTTTTTAAAAAAAATTATTATTTTTTTTATATTTACAATATTGTATTGATTTTTCCATATATCAACATGATGGTTTTGAACTGTGGTGTTGGAGAAGACTCTTGAGAGTTCCTTGGACTGCAAAGAAATCCAACCAGTCCATGCTAAAGGAGATCAGTCCTGGGTGTTCTTTGGAAGGACTGATGCTAAAGCTGAAACCCCAATACTTTGGCCACCTCATGCAAAGAGTTGATTCATTGGAAAAGACTGTGGTCCTAGGAGGGTTTTGGGGAAGGAGGAGAAGTGGACGACAGAGGATGAGATGGCTTGATGGCATCACCGACTCAATGGATATGGGAGTGGTGATGGACAGAGAGGCCTGGCGTACTGCATATCATGGGGTCTCAAAGAGTCGGACATGACTGAGTGACTGAACTGAACTGAAATGTGTGGAAGGGCTTCCCAGGTGGTGCTAGTGGTAAAGTGCTCTGAGTGAGAAGGGCACTGAAGTGATTTCCAGGGACATTTAGCATAGCTCCTCAGGACTGGTCTTGATGATTTTCCCCCCTTCTTTCAATGGCTTCCTCTGGGTTCCTCTTGTACCCGCATGGCCTAGGTTACATTCCCAGGCATCTGTGGCTTCAGGCTATCTTTGGGCTCCCTGGAGTCCCCTGTAGTGTCCCAGCTAGGCCTGCTTGCCCACCGCCATTCAAAGTCACAAACCTCAACAGCAAAAAGCACAAAACAAAAACAACTCCATTATTTTTCTTTCTCTCTCTTTTTTTAAAATTTTATTTTACTTTACAATACTGTATTGGTTTTGCCATACATCAACCAAAAACTCCATTATTAAGAATCTGATACTTGTTAAGTATAACTGTTAATTATGAAAATAAGCTGATTAAACTTATTTCCTTGAGAGAATAAATAATAATGGTTATAAGGTTTATTGAATTCTCATCATGTGCTATGTGCATTTTATAATTATCTCATTGAATTTTCACTCATGCTCTTTGAAGTAGGTATTTCTATTACACCCATTTTATAGGTAAGGAAACAGAGGCTCAGAGAAGGGGATACTGTCCACTATCCGTATGTTTCTACAACTGGAAAAACCAGGATTCAAACTTAGTTGTGTCTGTCACCCAAAGCTATGCATACTTTGTCTCACCTTGACCCTTCATTTTTACTAACTGTACTTTCAGTATTTGGAACAGTATCATTCACTTTGATTGTTTTGTATTGAATAATATTATTCACCTGTTTGGAAAAATGAAAACAAATTTAAGTTATTTTGAGATAGAAAATGATAGAATATGAGCTGTCTTTCAGCTGTTGTTGTTGGTCGCTAAGTCATGTCCAATTCTTTTACGATCACATGGATTGCAGCCCACCAGGCATCTCTATCAATGGGGATTTTCCAGGGGTGAATCCTGGAGTGGGTTGCCATTTCCTCCTTCAGGGGATCTTCCTGACTCAGGTACTGAACCCAGGACCCCCACATTGCAGGTGGAATCTTTACCATCTGAGTCACCAGGGAAGCCCATGATACTGGAGTGGGTAGCTTATCCCTTCTTTAGGGGATCTTCAGGACCCAGGAATTGAACTGGATCTCCTGTATTGCAGATGGATTCTCTCAGTCCAGTCACTCAGTTGTGTCTGACTCTTTGCAACCCCATGAATCGTAGCACGCCAGGCCTCCCTGTCCACAACCAACTCCTGGAGTTCACTCAGACTCAAGCCCATCGAGTCAGTGATGCCATCCAGCCATATCGTTGTCTCCTTCTCCTCCTGCCCCCAATCCCTCCCAGCATCAAAGTCTTTTCCAATAAGTTAACTCTTTGCATGAGGTGGCCAAAGTACTGGAGTTTAAGCTTTAGCATTATTCCTTCCAAAGAAATCCCAGGGCTGATCTCCTTCAGAAAGGATTGGTTGAATCTCCTTGCAGTCCATGGGATTCTCAAGAGTCGTCTCCAACACCACAGTTCAAATTCATCAATTCTTTGGCACTCAGCCTTCCTCACAGTCCAACTCTCACATCCATACATGACCACTGGAAAAACCATAGCCTTGACTAGACAGACGTTAGTTGGCAAATTAATGTCTCTGCTTTTGAATATGCTATCTAGGTTGGTCATAACTTTTCTTCCAAGGAGTAAGCATCTTTAAACTTCATGGCTGTAGTCACCATATGCAGTGATTCTGGAGCCCAAGAAAATAAAGTCTGACACTGTTTCCACTGTTTCCCCATCTATTTCCCACCCCCACACCCCCATGAAGTGATGGGACTGGAAGTCATGATCTTAGTTTTCTGAATGTTGAGCTTTAAGCCAACTTTTTCACTCTCCTCTTTCACTTTCATCAAGAGGCTTTTGAGTTCCTCTTCTATTTCTGCCATAAGGGTGGTATCATCTGCTGCATATCTGAGGTTATTGATATTTCTCCCGGCAATCTTGATTCCAGTTTGTGCTTCTTCCAGCCCAGCGTTTCTCATGATGTACTCTGCATAGAAGTTAAATAAGCAGGGTGACAATATACAGCCTTGACGTACTCCTTTTCCTATTTGAAACCAGTCTGTTGTTCCATGTCCAGTTCTAACTCAGATTGATATTTCTCCCGGCAATCTTGATTCCAGCTTGTGCTTCTTCCAGCCCAGCGTTTCTCATGATGTACTCTGCATAGAAGTTAAATAAGCAGGGTGACAATATACAGCCTTGACGTACTCCTTTTCCTATTTGAAACCAGTCTGTTGTTCCATGTCCAGTTCTAACTGTTGCTACCTGATCTCCATATAGGTTTCTCAGGAGGCAGTTCAGGTAGTTCGTATTCCCATCTCTTTCAAAATTTTCCACAGTTTATTGTGATCCACACCGTCAAAGGCTTGGGCATAGTCAAGAAAGCAGAAATAGATGTTTTTCTGGAACTCTCTTGCTTTTTCCGTGATCCAGTGGATGTTGGCAATTTGATCTCTGGTTCCTCTGCCTTTTCTGAAGCCAGCTTGAACATCTGGAAGTTCACGGTTCATGTATTGCTGAAGCCTGGCTTGGAGAATTTTGAGCACTACTTTACTAGCATGCAAGATGAGTGCAATTGTGTGGTAGTTTGAGCATTCTTTGGACAGTAACACCCTCCCAAAGCCTAAGGAAAAGGGCCTGTAGAATATACTCCGGGAATTATATTCCCGAGACCCTGTGATCCTTTTCAGCAACCCAGTCTAGTATAGAAAAACCTAACGGTCAGGAAAGTGGTCAGTTTATCTAATCTGATCCTGTTACAGTTGACAGCAATTTCCTCTTGGTGATCGTCATCAGCAAAGCTTAGCACGCAGCTAGTAGATTCCTTCTCTGGCTGAAACCCATTGTCACAATGCCCTTAAGATGGTTTCTGAGCTGTGTGTACTTGTGTTCCCTTACATATTCTAAATTTTGCTTCCCTGAAAATTTTCAGCCCCAAATCGTTACTTTATTCACTCTAAACATTACATCACTGAGATGTTGCATAAATATTTGGATCAAATAAATTAAGCTTCAAGACTTTTTTGCAATATTTAATATTTGACCTAAAAACTTTTTATATTTATCTCCATAAATGGACTATATGACTTACTTCTTTAAAGAAGTCATACTTTTTTTTTTTTTTAATGCTCTCCTACACACAGAGTCAGACACGACTGAAGTGACTTAGCAGCAGCAGCAGATGCTTTTAGACAGACAAGGCTTCAGCCAGGAAGCAAGAAAAAGAAAAATAAATCCCCCAAATTCTGCAAAGCCTTACATGGAAGGAATCTTTGACATATTACATCTCTTCCAGGCAGGAAAATCTTGTGATGCAATAAATCAGATTAGGAAGTAAACACAAAGAAGCTAGTGCTTTCCCTGAGATCTATCAGCAAGATCAGAAAATAGGTTTTTCCAACTTAGTGGTTCTCAAACTTGGCTGCTTTTAAAATTCCCTTTGGCCTGGGCCACAGCCCAAACCACATAAATCTGAATCCTGATGGAGAGACAGACGTGTTAGTATTTTTTGATGCTCCTCAAATGGTTCCAATATGCAGCCTCCTTTGAGACCCACTGTTTTACTTCCTAGCCCAGGGACTCCCCATAGCCAGTGAATGACTCCTAACCTGGAAGCAGTCTCGGCCTCATCCTAACAGAAGAGTGGGCTGCCTTCATAAAGACATCTCTCTTCCTAACACAGCGACTGGGTAGAAAGGTGGTCTTTTCCTACGATAGGTCTTGCTTCAATGGGCCAGCCTGCACCTGTCACAGAACTGATTCTTTCCCTTATCATGACAAGGGCATGTCATCCTCTATGTCTGAGGTCAATATATCTGTTTTCTCTGTAGAGTTATGTGATGCACGAAAGTACATTAAGTATATACATGTAAATTGAAGTTTCTACTTTTAAACCACGTCTTTATATTTTAAAAAGACATGATTTCTAATTAAAGAGATGTTTGTTGAATAAGATGTTTTACTAACTTTCCAGTGCAGAAGGAAACGGCAACCCACTCCAGTACTCTTGCCTGGAAAATTCCATGGATGGAAGAGCCTGGTACACTACAGTCCATGGGGTCGCAAAGAGTCAGACACAACCGAGCAACTTCACTTTCTTTCTTTCTTCAGTTCATTTTGGAGAGGGAAATGGCAACCCACTCCAATGTTCTTGCCTGGAGAGTCCCATAGATGGAGGGGCCTGGTGGGCTACGGTCTATGGGGTTGCAGAGAGTTGGACACAACTGAGCAACTAACACACACACACACACAGTTTCCAGACTTTGGCCTCATAGTCTTTCAAATTGGGTTCATTTTCCAGCTGGTTGCTGCTTCGAGAAAGTCATGCCAAGTCGCTACTGCTTTGCTTATTATCTGAGAAAGGACACACTATTCAAAATATCTGCCCACAAAGGCTTCCTCTCTGACATATGAGGAAGCCAAATTAGATCGCATCTAGGCGTTCACAGGCAGATATCAATGGAAATAAAGTGAGGGCCATATTATTACAACTTTTTTTCCCCTTAAACACAATTCTAGATAACTCCCAGAGCCATATAATTCCAAGAATAAGAAAGATTAAAAAGTCCAATGCTTCATTATGGGAAAAAAATGTTGCCTGGTCATTATTTTAGCCAGTATTTAAAAAGATGGGTTTTATTACCTTGATAAATGTGGGAAAAGAGAGATTATATCTACAAAGAATGAAGTGGTCCACGTGCATGCTCAGATGCTTCAGTCACGTCCAACTCTCGGTGACCCCGTGGACTGTAGCCCGCCAGGCTCCTCTGTCCATGGGGTTCTCCAGGCAAGAATACTGGAGTGGGTTGCCATGACCTCCCACAGGGGATCTTCCCGACCCAGGGATCGAACCTGTGTCTCCTGCATCTGCTACATTGCAGGAAGATTCTTTACCCACTGAGCCACCTGGGAAACCTGTGGTCCACAGAAAGTGCTCATTTGTCTCTCAAGGGTGCTTTCCATATTATGTAGATGCTTATATTAACTGAAATGTCTAAACTGGAATTTTATTTCTGCAATAGATATGATCTGAGGCCGAGCAGAAAATTTTTTAAAGGCTATTCCATGTGGTTCTTAACGTGGCTGGGGAGAAAAATCAACAAATATCCAGTCCCTTTCTCTGATAACTTAAATGAAATGAGGTCTACATCAGAAAATCTAGGGCTCTAACTCTGACAGGTGTTGAGAGGAGAGAGAAAAACTCATGAAGAGGGATATGCAAGTGGAAGCAGACATAATTGGGAGGGCTTCCTAGAAGAGGTGGGATGAGAGCTGGAGTTTGATGGGGAAAGGAGAGAGAAAAGGACTGGGATGAGGGCATTCACTGGTCTTGGAGGCAGCACGTGCACCTCAGGGCACTGGCTGCAGGAAACTTGGCTTTGGCCTTCCCTGGTGGCTCAGATGGTTAAGAATCCGCCTGCAATGTGGGAGACCTGGGTTCGATCCCTGGGTGGGGAAGATCCCCTGGAAGAGGACATGGCAATCCACTCCAGTATTCTTGCCTAGAGGATCCTGGTGGACCTCCAGGACAGGACCCTGATGGGCTACTGTCCATGGGGTCACAAAGAGTCGGACATGACTGAGCAACTAAGCATGGAAGCAGAAGCAGCCTTCTGGGGACCCTTGGCTAATGTGGTTGTATCTGAAGGATCCAGTGTTGACTGACAGGATGGAGTCCACAGCCCTTGTTTGCAGGTTCAGGGATAGCTATTTACCAGTGGCTCAGTAGTAAAGAATCTGCCTGCCAATGTAGGCAGGGTTTGATCTCTGGGTCAGGAATATCTCTGGAGGAGGGCATGGCAAGTCACTTCAGTATTCTTGCCTGGAAAATCCCATGGGCAGAAGAGCCTGATGGGCCACAGTCCAGTGGATCACAAAAAGTCAGACACGACTGAAGCAACGTCATGCGTACACCCAGAGCAGTTATGAAAGAAAAGGTGGTACCACAGGTGCCATGTCTGTGGACTTTGGATTACCAGTGGTGATTCACCGCACCTGGGAGAAGGCAGTAGAATGACGACAACACCGGCAGATTTCCACCTGTGCTGTTTGCCCTGAGGCCTTCGTGGAGACAGGCGTTGGAAAACTCTGCTCTCAGATGCACAGCACAAGGATGCTTTGTCCCAGTGCCTGCAACAGTTTTCCTTGCGGGGGTGACAGTCTGAATGAGGAAAGAAGGAAGAAAGCCACAAACTTTGACTTTTGCCCATGTTCCAGCATGCTGGTCTGGCACAGTGACAGCTGTTAGGAAGTTTTTGAAGGAGCTGTTTTTTGCTCCTGTTAGAGGCTGTAAATCCAGTGAGAGAAGTAACAGACCCAAAGATTAATTTTTCTTACATGAAAAGGAGAAGGCAAGTCTGTATTTTTAAAAGCCAGGTCTTAACTGCTTAACAAAGCACTAGATTAATTCAGCCACTTTTATCCCTGCTGGAGCTCTGACAAAAAATACAGTATGTCAACAGTGACTAATTACAACATTAATGAGTCTATTGTTTACTTCCTGGCAGTAACCTAATCAACCAACCAACCACGTCTTAACCTGACCTAGCATTTTCCAATATCGAACATTAATAATTTGTCTTAGACAACTTTCACCTCCAGCTGCTACTGATGTGAAAAGAAAAGTCATCATTAGCACAAGGACATTTATACCTATCCTGCCTTTTCCTGCTGCTTGGTGTGTTTGATTGTTTTAAATCAGATAGTAAAAAAAATTATATTGAAGTAGAGTTGCTTTATAAGGTTTCGTTAGTTTCTGCTGTACAGCAAAGTGAATCAGCTACACAAATACATATATCCCCTCTTTTTAAGATTTTCTTTTCATTTAGGTCACCGGAGGTACGGAGTAGGGTTTCCTGCACTGTACAGTAGGTTCCCATCTGTTATTTATTTTATATTAATACATAGTGGTGTATGGGCTCCCTAGGTGGCTCAGCGGGTAAGGAGTCTGCCTGCAGCACAGAAGATGAAGGAGATGCAGGTTCGATCCCTCGGTTGGAAAGAATCCCATGAACAGAGGAGCCTCGCGGGCCACAGTCCATAGGGTCACAAAGAGTCAGACACGACTGAAGTCACTGTGCACACACGTGTGCACAGTAGTGTACGAGTTTCAAGTCCAATCTTTCAACTCACCCCACTCCCCACATCCCCCGCTTGATAACCATACGTTTGTTCTCCATTTCTGTTACTTGATTTCTGCTTAGCCATAAGTTCATCTGTACCGTTTTTCTATATTCTACATATAAGCCATATTATATGACATTTGTTTCTCTTTTTCTTACTTACTTCACTCTGTACTGACAATCTTTAGGTCCATCCACATTTCTGCAAATGGCACAACTGCGTTCCTTTTTATGGCTGGGTAATATTCCACTGTATGCATGAACCACAGCCTGGTATATACATACCACATTTCTGATTTTATAGTCTAATCAGAACAGAGCAGAAGGCAGCCTATTTAGTATCTCACTCAGAGCCCGTTAAGGTTCTGGCAACAGAGAGGGTCCTAAGAGGGCAGCATGCTTCTTGCTTTCTGTCATATTCTCCAACTTTAGAGGCAGTGAGCGTATTTTGTTTGTTAACAATTTGGGGCTGAGAAAGGGTAAGAAGCATGCCAAAGCATGAGTGGTTTACTGAAATGACACTTATGAAAAGGTTGCTGCTCAAAATTTTGCATTATGCTTTGGTCAATTTTTCCTTAAACTGAAAAAGGGACTTCAATGTGGAAACTGACTCTCTTGACAGCTCCTATCCATAGTAACTGTTCTCACTGTAAGAGTCACAGTTTTAGCAAAAAAAATGAAGGTGGAGAGTTGGATTTTTAATAACCTAATATTTGTGATAAGACAGCTCTTCTGAAACTTCTTTGCCTGTATTTTCCAGATTTGACCTAAAATGATAGGAAAGTTCATGGTTCGCTGTGGGAACACAGACCAGCTTCCATTTTGTCTCTTCTCTGCAAAATCACTTTGCTGGTGCCCATTCCTGCCTGAGGGAAAACATAATTGTGTTTTCCATTAAAGATTTACATTTTACTTTCTGGTAATTTTGGACAAAGGGCTTCCTGGGTGGTACTAGTGGTAAACTCACCTGCCAATGCAGGTAAACTTAAGAGATGTGGGTTCAATATTTGCGTCAGGAATATCCCTTGGAGGAGGGCACCGCAACCCACTCCAATAATCTAGCTTGAAGAATCCCATGGACAAAGAAACCTGGCAGGCTACAGTCCATAGGGTTGCACAGAGTCAGACATGACTGAAGCAACTTAGCATATACACATTTTTGGACAAAAAGACAAATATCATAATTCACTATGGTAAGTCAAAACACTGAAAGATAAATGTTAGCATTTTAGGGTGAAAAATCACAATAAGCTGCCTGACCTGAAGAATACATTTGCTGTATCTGATACTGTCTAGTTTATAGAAGGTCTGTGCCTTGAAGAAATTCTTGGAAATCAATTTCTGCAACATCAAAGAATGTTCTCCCTATATCATTTCCATCAAGTTTTTAAAAAGGAAAATTCAAATATATTTCTTTCACTCTCTTGCTTCTTACGGTTCCAGTAACTTTGACCATACAGTTAAACTAAAAGTTTTCCTGCTGAAATTCAAGCCCATTTTGGTAGATTTTATTATTACAATAAGAGGCAAAATTATGAAAGTGAAAAGCTTGCATATTAAATTCCAGGAGTATAAGTTTTAGCTACACAGAATAACAAAAGACCGAAGTCTGACATTTGCTCTTTCTAAACATGTCTGTTGAATATGCTAAAGTGAATATACACACCATCATGTGTAACTGTGAAACTGTTAGTCCTGTCTGACTCTATGTGACCCCGTGGACTGTAGCCTTCCAGGCTCCTCTGTCCATGGGCTTCTCCAGGCAAGAATACTGGAGTGGGTTGCCATTCTCTTCTCCAGGGGATCTTCCTTACCCAGGGATTGAACAGGGGTCTCCTGTACCACAGGCAGGTTCTTTACTGTTTGAGCCACCAGGGAAGCCCCTGGTCACAGGGAAGTGTCTATTTGGGAGTTTATATTTTAGAAAAAAACTTTGTTCTGCTCTTCTCTGATAATGTTACTCAGCAGCTAATCTTCCAGTTCATATTTACATAACGACAAACAAGAGACTAACACTAAGTTCATTACCTTTCCCTGATGAAGCAAATGATAGCAAATATCTTGAACTCTTTCAACATCATCTCAAAGAGTTGAATTTCCCTAGAATCTTAAACAGAAATAGTTTTATAACTCCAAGTACATGAAATGTGTCATCATTGAATGACTACAAAAGTCAGCAAATGATCCACTACTTCATGGTAGGTAGAATTACATTTTGTTAAGCAACATAAATGTGTAGGATAAAATATGGGGAATGAGTATAAGAATGCAAGCTGGAATATATGCACACAGCCACTCATGCATACACAAATGCACACAAACACACAAGAACATATGTGTGCACTTTCACCAAGCAAGATCATTAGGCCTGTGTATACACTCTCTAAAAGCCAGTCTTCTATTAATATTCAGCTTGATTTAGTCAGAAGATATGTCTGCTCTGAATGTCTATGAAATAAGCCAGAAATATTTACGATCTAAAATACAAATCTGGGACTTCCCTGGTGGCCCAGTGTTTAAGCATCCACCTTCTAAAGCAGGGGACACAGGTTCGATCCCCGGTTGGGGAACAAAGAGCCCACATGCCACAACCACAGAGCCTGTGTGTGCTCCGGAGCCCGTGTGTCACAGCTACTGAAGTCTGTGTGCCACAGTGAAGACCCAGAGCTGCCAATTAAAAAATATATATACAAATTTGATAAAATAACCAAATTTGAATTTTTTCTGTGCCCATAATGCAAAGTAGGAGACTGAGATAGTCATTTATGCTGAGAATTTGACAAAATTATACAACCGATGTAGGAGATGTAAGAGACACAGATCCAATCCCTAGGTCAGGAAGATCCCCAGGAGGAGGGCAAGGAAACTCACTACAGTACTCTTGCCTGGAGAATCCCATGGACAGAGGAGCCTGGCGGGCTACAGTCCATGGGGTCACACAGAGTTGGACACAACTGGAATGACTTAGCACGCATGCACGCATACAACACGCAAAAACATCTCTAAAAAGTGGGATGCGGGCTTACGGACATGACTCCTAGTTTTCTTTACCTGGGAGAAAGGTGGTACTAATTTCCTGGAGGGACAGAAGAGGACCAAGGACAGAGTCTCCTGTTAAAGGAGCAAGTGGAACGTTAGGGCACCGTTTACCACCAGCCTTGTTAAATGAACCCTGACAGATTGCCCAGGTGGAGGCCTTCCAAGGTTGGGCATTAAAAATGGCACAGGATGCTTCAAAGAGAAGATCAAAAAGTTGCCTGGGGATGCTTAGACTCTCTGTGGCCTCTCTGATTCCTGCCTTTGATAAAAACTAGTGCAGCAAACACATTTACAGAAAGTCTGTATGTAGGACACTCACCGCAGGAGAGAGGAAGAGATGAAGGAAGGAAATGGATGTGTGAGATGGTTTAGAAACGGAAAGAGCAGCAACAATGAAGGGCTGCGTAAAAAAAATTGAAAGAAGGAGTGTGGGTTTTATTAATAGAATCAAAACGACACTGCTCGATGTACTTGTGACCCAGCAACATTCATAAGGATAGGAGGCTGATTTCTCCCACATTCCCTCATTCACCCATTCACTCACTCAGCAAGCATGTACTGGACACCTACTATGTGCTGGGCACTTTGGGTGTTTGTTAGTGGGGATTAAATGAAGTGACCCAACAGGTTCTGCCTCTCTCCTCCTCCCAGAACAACTGTAAAAGCTGCAAGCAACCACAGATCCGGGAGGTTCAGCCAGTCCCAGTCTCCCTGTCCCATTCTATTAATAGCCTCCCCTTTAACTCGCAGAAGGACATTAATCTGCACAAACTGTATGCTCACTGAAATTAATTAGAGCTTCCTAACTTGTCCTCAGGTCTCCAATTTTGCCTTTGCCCCATCCATCCTCCACAGAACAGGCAGACCTATCTTTTAACATGTACGTCAGACCATGCCACTCTTCTGCTTAATATTTTCCAATGCCATTCCATCAAACTGAACATAAAACCCTAAGTTCTTTTACCTTACAAAGTGCCGTATGACCTTCCTCTGACCCTCCTCTACCAACTCTCTTTTCCTGAAGGAGCCAAGTTTCATTCCGTCTCAGGAGTTTTGCACTGACGGTCTCTACTGCCTTCTTCTTCTTCTTTTTTTTTTTTTTTGATTGCACTGTGAGGCACGTGTGATCTTAGTTCCCTGACTGGGGATCAAACCCCCACTCCTTGCAATAGAAGCATGGAGTCTTACCACTGGACTGCCAGGGAAGTTCCCTGTCCTGCCAGTTTTCACAAGCTGTCTCCTTATCATTATTCAGTTCTCAGTTTAAATGTTTCTTCATCAGAGAGATCTTGGAGGGCACCCAAATGTAAAGAAGGCTCCCATTCACGCTCCATGAAAGGTGAAAATGTTAGTCACTCAGTCGTGTCTGACTCTTTGCAACCCCAAGGACCGTAGACTGCCAGACTCCTCTGTCCATGGGATTCTCCAGGCAAGAGTACTGGACTGGGTGGCCATTCCCTTCTTCAGGGGATCTTCCTGACCCAGGGATTGAACCCAGGTCTCCTGCACTGCAGGCAGCTTCTTTACTGTCTGAGCCACCAGGGAAGCCCTTGGCATCACTCTACTTTAATTTGTTGACTGGCTCTTCTGCCCCACTGCTATCTGTCTTCCCGTTTACTGTCACTCACTGTTTCCTGCAGAATGCAAGCTCTTAATGGAGCAATGCATTATATTGGCTACTCACTATTGAAGATACATGATAAAAGTAACCTGTACCTCAAATGAGAGCAAGATCATGTTTTAAATGTATAAAAAGGGCTAGTATTTCAGGAAAATTCGAGAAAGCATTATCACCAGAGCATACGAAGAATTCACATCATACGTAAACTGAAGAGTGAAGTTCGCTACTGAGCCACTGTTTTCACTCTGAACTTGATTCTTGGAAAGAGAATAAATTTAATTGCTCAGTAAGCGATTAGACTCTGGAGGCAGGTCAGCTGAGGACAAATTTTAGCTGCCCTAAACTCTCAGAACTTGTATTACAGGCTTCTTACAGGGGCTTAGGAAACTTTTTACTTAATTTATCCATTTTATGTTTCAACCTCCACATATTTTTAAAATAAGAGTTATGGTTGATCTTCCCTGTATGATACAAGGCAAACTGTCTCTTGTGTGTTCTCATATCTTTTTCCCCCATAGTTGTTCAGTAAGTGGCCTCAGTGGACAGTTATTTTGAGGTTAATTGAGACTTTCCTGGACCCCAGCATCTGCCCAAGTCACAGTGCCTTAAATTCTCATGAAGTCATGATGAAATGGACATTCATAAAGAGTCTAGTAAAAGAAATACTTTTAACTGCCTCAGGGCAAGAATTAGCCAAGGAAGTATTAATAATATATTAACTAGTTTCTTCATTATTGTTGTTGTTTAGTCACTAAGTTGTGTCCAACTCTTTGCGACCCCATGGACTGCAGAACACCAGGCTTCCCTCTCCTTCACTATCTCCCGGAGTTTGCTTAGACTCATGTCCATTGAGTCAGTGATGCCATTCACCCATCTCATCCTCTGTTGACCCCTTCTCCTCCTGCCCTCAGTCTTTCCCAGGCTTAAGTTAACTCATTACTCCCACTGTCACCGAAGCAAATTTTCATTAGTGGTAAAAAGAAATGCAAGATATTTTGTTGACTGGATAATGAGAAGGCGGACAAGATTAGAAGAGGACATACTTGTACCAATGGAAGTAGAGAAGAAACAGTAATGTCCATGGGCAGATGGAGGGACACTGAAAATAACGGTGGAGGGAGGATACAAAGTCAAACCTATCATCCCCTCCTCTGACCCTTAGCATTTTGTTCCCTGTTGGCCACAAGGATGTCATAACACATTCTAAATATTTGTATTGTAAATGGGTTCAGCCCCCATTTGTGGAGTCCTTTAAGATTCTGGGGCTTCCCTGATGGCAGACTTCCCTGGTGGCTCAGAGGTTAAAGCATCTGCCTGCAAGGTGGGAGACCCGGGTTCAATCCCTGGGTCGAGAGATCCCCTGGAGAAGGAAATGGCAACCCACTTCAGTATTCTTGCCTGGAGAATCCCATGGACAGAGGAGCCTGGTAGGTTACAGTCCATGAGGTTGCAAAGAGTAGGACACGACTGAGCGACTTCACTTTCACTTAAGATTCTAAAAGCTACTGTAAATAATTAACTTGGGGAAACTGCTCTGCTCTTTCCTGGTGGCATTTAATTAAATCTATAATAATTTGCACTGTTACTAATATACTAAATCTAAAGCTGTGTGTTGGAACAAAATGCAGTAAAATGGTGAGATGTCAAGAGGAGACACCAAATTGCTCACTGCTAGAATTCACGAAGACATACTTGAATAACCTGATTCTAGAAACAAAAGGCGCCATAGGCAAAAGGCTACTGAACACTCAAATGCAGGTGGCCTGAAGAAAGAGGATGAAATGAGGTGGAAAATTGTATGAGATAATGACAGGCCTGGTCTGGACCAAAGAGACTTTATAAACTCCCAGCAAGAGAAATACATCATTCTGAGCTTCTAAAGACTGATCTCTCAATGAAAGGAGGGTACACTAATGGTAATACACATGGAGAGATAGCAACCCACTGATAGCAAAGCACCCATGTGGTACTTCTGGAAAAGAATGAGGAGACTTCAGGCCCGTTCATAAAATAAACAAAACACTAAGAAAATTAATAAAAATTAAGAAGGTGATTGGTTTCCACTTCTTTCTTCTTTCACAGCCTTTAGAGAAAGCTACTTACAATTTCTCTGATGCTGTGACAGCATTATCCTTTGGAATCTGGGCTGGGACCCAATTCCAAACTGCTGGAATAACTGGAACTGTGGTTTCACGGATGTCTTTTTTCTTTTTTAAGTGTATCCGCATTGCCACAGACTGCCAAGCATCAAGCTCTCCCTGAAATTCGCTGGGTCTTAAAGAATTCTTTCTCATGTACTTTTGCTGAATGTTCAAAGATTTCAAGTTTAGTTGCTCTTCTAAAGATGCTTCTACGTGAACTGAAGCTGTCAAATTTAAAAGAATTTAAGATTCCATGCAGCTCCACGGTCTCTGATTCCACTAACTATGCTTTCAGATTCAGCCCCACGGATGTCTCCACGTTGCCAAAATACCCAGAACACTGTATACCCTCAGTTGTAAAGGAGAATGTCAAAACAGTTCAATAAACATTTACTGAACATCAGCTACATGCAAGACTTTCAAAAGTGCCACAAATAGGGAGACAGATGAAAGCAGTTAAGCCAGAAACAAAATTCAGTTTCTTCTCTCCTCCCTGGATCTGTGTCTTAACTGGAAGACATCATTATCTGGAAATGACCGTGAAACAGATATTCGCATTGTGTTCTCTGCTGCAGAAACTAGAAATCGTTTTTGGTCTGCCTGGACACCAGCATTTCATAACGCACGTCCAGAAAGGAAGAGAGAGAACACCTTCATTATGTGCAGGACAAGTTAAAACAAGTGTTTTAATTCAATTCCTTCATTTAGTCATACATCAAGACATGCATATGATATACATCCAGTTTGAGCAGGAAGATACGGTTCATTAGCAAGAGACGCTGCTTCCTTTCCTGCTAAGTCACAGCTGGTCATTGTGTTTGTTCAATTTTTAATTTTATAAGCCCGTCACGCTCAGGTGATACAAAGCAGGTGAACCAAAAAAAAAAAGGCACGAAATCCAGAATGACCTTACAGGATGTAACAGCCATGAAAGAAACTTGAGCCCAGAAGAATTTTTCCTGTTTGGTCTGTCTTGGCTGGTGCTCCCAAGAAGGCATTTTAGCTGGAGTAGTCATCCACTGAGAAACAGAAACTGCTGTTCTGGATCTTCTTCCAAGTTAAAAATAGGAGGTTTTGAATACTGTTAAGAGAACTGGAGTCTCAAAATTAAGCCAGATTGGAAGGTAACCTGAGCGAGACTTTGAGGTCAGACCTGGGAGGTGGGAGGGAGGTTCAGGAGGGAGAGGACATACATGTGTGTCTGGTTGACTCGTGTTGATGTGCGGCAGAAACCAGCACAATATTATAAAGTGAGCATCCTCCAATTACAAATAAAGAATTAGTTAAAAAACAAAACCCGGCTCCTCTACTTACTAGCTCCCTGGCTTCTATTTATTTAACCAGGGTCTCAGCTCCTGCCTGTGTAAGAGGGGAGGGGGGCCCACAGTGTGGGTAACGCCCCGGTCTCATCACTTGGCCAAGGAGGAGACAGCAAGTAGGTGGAGGTGGTCCCTTGGTGTAAAGCAGTGCTGGCAACTAGTCTTTGCAATTTCTGCATGTCTTTGTAATCAGTGTTGCAAACACTCATTAATAACATTGCTCATTTCGTGCATTAGACCTAAATAATGACTGCATTAAAGGACTTTGCGGTTAATCAACTTGCATTCACCTGAAACACAACATATGAAGCGCTCAAGTGCTAGTAAGAAAGTAGTATAAAATACAATGCTTGCTCTAAAGCACCTACACACTTAAGAAATCATGTTTGGGTGATTGCCAAAATATATTATTAAGTAAAAACAGGAGTATGTATTTATCAATGATCACTGAACTGTACATTTAAAATGAGTGTATTTTTTCTGTGTAAATTATTCCTCAATTAAAGACAATTGCGGAAAGGAAACTCTGTTGCCCAAGTACAGCCATTAGGGATTTCAGTGAAATTGATCTGTATTCTGTGACTTGAGTATGGGCACTTTTAAAACTATCCCAGTTAGATTTTTTTCAAACATGAAAAAAAAAAGAAACCAAAAGCAGACAAACAAGATACTGAGCAATGTAAACAGTGACTTAGGGATGCCAGAGCTAGCAAATAAAATTCAGGACTCTGTTAAATTTGATTTTCAGATACAACAGTTAATCTTTTAGTGTAGGTGTGTCCCCTGTATTACACATTTAACTGGATGTCATGCATTGCTTTGGCAAAGCTAATAGTATGCTAATTTCATGCATAAAAAAGAGACAGAATAGAATATGTGAATTCAATTGTTTAATTACATATTCATAAAATGGATTTGGAAGATTTGCTTCTGGGGAGAAAAAGTAGCCAGGAGACAAGGAAGGGAAAGATACTTTTCATGTTAACTTTTTGTGTCTTTGGAATTTTGAACCATATGAATGAATTTCATATTTTTAAAACAAAATTATAAAATAAATAATTTCCAATAGGAATGAAGGCTATATAAGGAGACAAAACTAATACAAATGATACACTTGGAAAACAAAACTAACTGAAATTTGCCCCAATATTTTATTCTATTTTACTCTGGCAGTTAGATATAAGTAGAAAATTAACAACCACTTATTGAGTTGTCAGACTATATAATTGGAATTAGTATTAGCAACTCCTGTTGAGTCACATTAATGGAAATTTAAGTTAATCCTCACAATAAGCTCTGGGAGTTTTCCAAATGAAAATGTTGAAACAAAGAAACATTAGTGAACTTGCCCGGAACCACACATTTAATGATGGGCAGGCCTGGTATTTGAATTCAGGTCTGTCCATATCCATAGCCTATAGTTTTGAAGTACAAGGCATCACTGTACTGTTCAAGAATATAAATGCCTAAATTCAGGGCATTTGTGTTTGGGCATGAAAACTGATGCAAAAAGGAAGAATGATACACGAGCACTTTCATATAATAACATCAGCCCCTGAGCTGTGAAACAGGACACTGTGGTCAGTACTGTGCTTCCTTGTAAGTAAAAATGCAGGTATATGCTTCACTTGGTGAAGCACAGTGCAGTCCTTCTGTTCCAGGACAGCTGTTTGTGACAGTTATGCAGATGTAATTGTATTTAGAATAAAATTGGGACTCCACTTCTTAGATAAACTCGGTGAAATTCTATTTTAGAAGGGAAGCTATTTTTGTAATATGGCTGACCCAGATTCTGTTGGTTTTGGAGGAGGAACAAAATGAGATAATCTACGAGTCTGCTGATCGCCCTTCGGAGTTAGGGGTTTAAATACAAAACATGACTGATGGCCTCTGTGTAGAGTAGCTACTTCACGAAACAACAAATGATTTAACTAGCTAACTTAAGTTTCTAATCGAGTCTACCTTTAGCTAATCTAGTGTTTAAAATGTAGGAGTAAATATTTGCCAGGGAGAAGCAGAATGCCACTTCACTTCTCAAATCTGTACTATTTTCACAGCTTGTCAGAGACAGGAATATTTCGTTTTCTCATGTGAATGGTTTTTAAAAGATTTCTCCAAAATCTGTTCTGGTCTACACGTTCCGTGCATCACCAAGGATCTGCCCACTTTACACTGCAGGATGTGGTGAGCAGGATTAAAGGGTTTATGTGTTAGATATGACAAGTGAAAGCTAATGTTTGGTCTTTGAAAATTAATAGCTTTAAAACAGTGGATCAGAAGCTATCATTCCATTGAGAGGAGAGCCACAGACTCCTTAAACATCTGTCGGGATTTCTAGCAGATACTGAGCTGGGAGTGCTGGTGAGGCACGGAAGCATCCTCTGCAGTCCAAGTGCAATCAGAGTTGGGCAGCTGAAGTTCAGGCAAGCCTGACTTCCCCAGGGGCCCCACGTCTGACTTTTCCTTTGTACTTTCTCTCATCACACAGTGACTCTTCCGAGCAGCCAGTCCTACAACTCCCAATCCAGGCTTTTAAAAAGTCAGCTCTGGAATGAACATTTACTATCATGTCCCCAGGGACTCCCCGGGTGGCCCAGTGGTTAAGACTTTGCCTTCCAAGGCAAGGGGTGTGTGTTTGATCCCTACCAGGGGAGCTAAGATCCTTCAGGCCTTGCAGCCAAATAACCAAAACATTTAAAAAAAATTGTAACAAATTTATTAAAGACTTCAAAAGAGGTCCATGTTAAAAAAAGGAAAAAAATACAATGCCCCAGAGGTGCCATTGGCTGGGTTATGCCTCCATCTCCACTTGTCAGTGTTGGTCTCCGTCTTTGTAGAGCAATGTTTGTGCCATTATCTAAATATTCTATTTATTTTCTTTTTTATTCCTTAAAAAGTGAGCATTCTCTTGGAAAGAACAAAATTAAAGGATCTGTAGAAAAGGCTAGAGCTATACCAACACTGTGTCTAAAAGGTCACGAGTCACTGAGGAGTTTACATCACTCTTACTGCATCGAAACTGATACCCCTCCATCTCCCTACGTTTTCCACCCCTCCCCACACCATGAAGTTTATTTGCTTTTGAACGTATTTACACATGTTTGATTTAGTAGATATTTTCCAGAATCTATCACATTCTGGTAAAGCATTACCAGGAATTAATCTGCATAAAACTCAAATAGTTTTCAACAAATCAAATTGCATCTCCATTCAATTGTATTTGTTACATCTAATTGAATCAAGTTTTTCTGTTTACTCTTATTTTAAAAATAGAAAAACTGAATTGTTATATCTTTCATAAATCATAATGGTTACAAAATGTTTTTCCCTCCGTTTTCTGAAGCCCTTATTTATTTATTTTTCTCTGTAGGTTGGTAGCCTGTTACTACATAAACATCTCCTTACATAGTGACCAGGGCAACATTTGTATAGTTATTTCTGAATAAGTTCTATGAGTTTTTCCTATTTAATATTTGAATAATATGAAGACCCAACACTCAATATAAAAATCTCTATATAAAACTGCTGATCACATAGAGTTATGAAACAGCTGTAAACACTTATTTTCATAAATTCTGATAAGAATTGGGTTAATATTTAAATCAGGACAAATTAAGCTCAAGAATTTGGGCACCAAAAATCGATTCATGGGACTTCCCAGGTGGTCCAGTGGTTAAGAATCTGCCTTCCAATGAAGGGGACAAGGGTTCAATCACTGATCCAGGAACTGAGATCTCATATGATGGGATCCCACAGGGAAACTAAGTCTGAGCAGCTCAACAATAGAGCCTACGTTCTGCAACTAAGACCCCATGCAACCAAATACATGAATAAATTACTAATTTTTTTAAGTCAATTCATGAAATATATGTGGGAAGCTTTAAATGAGTTTATAAGCTTCTGCTGAGTGTTGTTTTTTTAAACATTTCTTTACTCACTATTTGAGCCTATACTTTATATCTTCCCCCGTATCTTACCAGAAAATTCTTAGTGCCAGTGGTAGGATTAATTAATAAATAAAAATGAGCATGGCTATTTAAAAGAGTCAAAGCTTGGAGGGTATATTTAGCCGCACAAGCAGCACGATATTTCTAATTAACATCATGTTCTTAAGTGGAGTTGTCTGGCGTCGGTTGGAGGCCATGGCCTTCCTCATTCCCTGGTCACCTCACGCTGACTCTCTAATCCACAGGCAAGTACAGATGGCCTCTCTCTACATTTCATTATTTTTAAAAAATAAAAATTTTTTTTATGTTTTTATTTTTGTAATTGGAGTGTAGTTGTTTTACAGTGTTGTGCTTACTAGGTTTTGCTGTGCAGCATAGTGAATCAGCTCTGTGTAAACACACAGCCCCTCCCTGGTGAGCCCCCTCCCACCCCAGCCCCAACTCCCATCTCACCCCAGGTCATCACAGAGCCGAGCTGAGCTTCCTGGGCCACCAAGCAGCTTCCCCCTAGCGATCTGTTCTGCACATATAGGTCAATGCTACTCTCCCAATCCAGCCCACCCTCCGCTTTCCCCACAGTGATTTCAAAGACACCAAAACAGTAACCTCCTCGAGTATATCTCCTCCTGTAATTTACCAGAGAGCTGAGTAACTCCACCATCACTATCATTTCAGCTGAAGTTCTTTAGAACATAAATGTCAGCATAATACATGTGATAGTGCTGCATTTCATTCCAGCATCCCAGAAATATACAGAACATTCAGATCCCTTTAGAAATCCTTCTTAGAACAACAAAATAGTATTTATGCCTTGGGCTTTCTTGTCAATACACTAGCAATTACATAAGGTCCTTTTCTACATCACTTATAAGACAACCATTAGAAACATTATCTCCTCTGTGCTTATGCCATAAAGTTACTCTTAGAACTCACAACAGAAAAAGATGCCTCTCTCAATAAATTGTATACTTTTTAAAATTTGACAAGAAAAGTACGATGCTCATTATCTTTTCGCCTGGAAGATCCAAGTTCATTTTTTTGGTTTAAATATAATCATCAAGTTTCTCTTATTTAAACTATTTACTTCTCTTTAATTTTGAACTATATGACTCAGTTTTTGCTGGTTTTTAATTCTTCTTTTATCTACTTGACTGCATTTTTATCACTAACCCTCAACTACTGCAAATCCTTTTATGGAAGGAAGTAAACAGAGTCAATTCTTATCATTCATGGTAATTTTATTCTATAAAGTCACTGCCAACACTGAATTAGCAAACAGTGAAGAACTATTCCTACTTTTAGGGAGAATACAGAGTGAGATTCTTGTGAGCCTCTGGTTACAATATTTTCACCAAGTGATCAATACATCATCTTGTTTTATGTGTGTATCTATTTAAAGAGGGGCTTCCCAGGTGGCTCAGTGATAAAAAACAAAACAAAACAAAAAAAAAACATTTGCCAAGCAGGAGACGTGGGTTCAATCCCCAGGTCAGGCAGATCCCCTGGAGCAGGAAATGACAACCCACTCCAGGATCTTTGCCCGGAAAATCCCAGGGACAGAGGAGCCTGGCAAGCTACAGTCCATGGGGTCACAAAAGATTTGGACATGACTAAGCAACTTAACAAAAGCAACCGTTTAAAGAGACCTTATTTAATATAGATTGTTGATTCAGTAACCCTGAACTCACAGCTAACAGTGCCCTAACTCATGCCTGAATGACATTTAACACACATATATTCTTCATAAGACACATCACAGCTTTCTTGAGCTTAGGAACATGAGACAGACGGCCCTTTAGCAATATGCTTGGGAGCTATTTTAAATAAAAAAAGTATCTAAATGCACAAAAATGCAAAAAAATGTGGCTGTAAATAAACCATGAAAAGGATATTTGTTTACTGTGCGGGAGTTGAGACAAGAAGGGATAGCGGCGCCTTCTTTGACCTCATCCGGGAACTTGCACAGAGTGTTCCCCACTCCAAGCATGGCAGTCAAAGACTGCAAAAACCACCCTGAGTACTGACTGAGGAGTTAGCTACAAAGGCATCTTAGCCGGTAGGCAAGGTCACACATACGCTATCCGTCCATCGGGAGGATGGAGTACGCTTTCCCAAGGTGAACGTTTTATTAAATTTTGGTCAATTAGCACATTAGCCGGAGAAGGCAATGGCACCCCACTCCAGTACTCTTGCCTGGAAAATCCCATGGATGGAGGAGCCTGGTGGGCTTCCGTCTATGGGGTCGCACAGAGTCGGACGGACTGAAGGGACTTAGCAGCAGCAGCACATTAGCAACAGTCAGAATATTAAATGATTGAGAAGGGAGAGCCCCCAGGTGTGGAAACAGGAGCAGGTACTTTTAGGTGACCTCGTGGAAATGTGAGAAAGGTAAAGTCAAGAAGAGCAGAGGCAGAGGGGGCAGCTAGAGTCCCACAGGGGACTCGTGTCCCTGGGAAAAGTGGAGAAGAAACAAGATGAGCCTGCAAAGGAGCCTGCATTAACCTACTTCACAGCTTGACTTCTTTCCTATGGCGGCGGCGGCTGCTGCTGCTGCTGCTGCTGCTGCTGCTGCTGCTGCTGCTGCTGCTGCTAAGGCGCTCCAGTCGTTCTGATTCTCAGCGACCCCATGGCCTGCAGCCCACCAGGCTCCACCCATGGGATTTTCTAGGCAAGAGTCCTGGAGTGGGGTGCCATTGCCTTCTCCTTTCCTACGGCAGTGGCCCTTTTATTATACCCATAGTTATATAATATTATACTATATTGCCTTCACAAGTTTACTTTTCTTCTATAGCAGTGACCCTTTTGTTATATCTATAATATATATGACATAATATTATATTATATTGCCTGTCCCAGGAGATCCCTACCCTAAAGGTAGAATTGCATGTCAGGCTATATGTCCAAGTATTGCCATGCTAATGTCTGAAGGAAAAGTAGCTTGGTACAGACTTCATTAATTTTGGCCAAATCGTTAGTAAAAGTTGTAGTACCAGCTTCAGAATGGGTACTCCTGTTTCTGGTTTTGATGATGAAAAACAGAATTAAACCAGGAACAGCACACTCCCCTCACCAACCCCTCTACTTTCAGAATGCCACCAATGTAAATACACACAGTAGGCAAAAACTGGCAGAAAGGCAGATTGGGAAAGATCCATGTGAATTGTGTAGGACTAGTAGTAAAACAGATCAGTCCATTCAATTAGGATGTTTTATAGTTAAGTCCTCCAGGGAGCAACTAGGTAAGAAGTAGCTCTGAATGAAAATTTATTAGCTCATGAAGTGAAAATCCAGCCTGGTTTCCTGCCTATAACCTGACTTGGGGCCAACACTAATTAACCCTCTTGGCTTTTTCATTCAGTGAAAATTATTGGGATTATTAGTACCACAGAGCTCTGCAGATATTTCAACTCATGGTTATTTGTCATAGCTGAAGACTGATTCAATGCTTTTTTCATAAAGTTATCTCCTGTAGATGATAGTGATATATAGATAACCTGTAACTGTGCACTGGCTTTATTCATGCACTTGGCTTGGTTCTTGAAATCATACTCTTGTTATTTCAGGACCACCCCCCGCCCCCTGCCCCCCACCTCTGATTACTATGATACTTCTCTGCTCACTGAAGCCATCTCAGGGTAACGGACATGTCTTCTTTTCTTTTTTAAGAAATATTTTTAAGAAATATATTTATTTGGCCATGTTGGGTCTTAGTTGCAGCATGTGGAATCTAGTTCCTTGACCAGGAGTCAAACCCAGGACCCACATATCGGGAGCTCAGTGTCTTAACCCCTGGACCACCAGGGGAATCCCTGGAAGGGCTTCTCTGATTCTGGAAACGCTTATACTTCCTGGGCTTCATTCAGACTATGGTCTTAAATCTATTTGAATGAGCAACTGGCAAACAGATTCCAGCACAGGACGAATGGTTGCTTTAATATTCATGTTTTAAAAAATTAGCTTATTCTTGATTATCTGAAAGGGGAGAAAATGTATAGCTTGATTTTGGCCTAACTTTATAGAATTCAAAGTAATCTTTCAAAGAAGATTTCATCACTCACCTTTTATGTTTCAGGAGAACAGAAATAATCTTGTTATCATATGATACTTAAAGCATTAGAATCAAGTTCAGTTCAGTTCAGTCGCTCAGTTGTGTCTGATTCTTTGTGACCCCATGAACTGTAGCATGCCAGGCATCCCTGTCCATCACCAACACCCAGAGTCCACCCAAACCCATGTCCATTGAGTCGGTGATGCCATCCAACCATCTCATCCTCTGTCGTCCCCTTCTTCTGCCCTCAATCTTTCCCAGCATCAGGGTCTTTTCAAATGAGTTAGCACTTTGCATCAGGTAGCCAAAGTATTGGAGTTTCAGCTTTAGCATCAGTCCTTCCAATGAATATTCAGGACTGATTTCCTTTGGGATTGACTGGTTGGATCTCCTTGCAGTCCAAGAGACTCTCAAGAGTCTTCTCCAACACCACAGTTCAAAAGCATCAATTCTTCAGTGCTCAGCTTTCTTTATAGTCCAACTCTCACATCCTAACATGACCACTGGAAAAACCATAGCCTTGACTAAACGGACCTTTGTTGACAAAGTAATGTCTCTGCTTTTCAATATGCTGTCTAGGTTGGTCATAACTTTCCTTCCAAGGAATAGAATCAAGTAGACTGAGCTAAAAGTTCAAAGGTGTCTAATTTCCAAATAAGCCAGTTGGCTTTGCTTTCTTTTGTAACAATTTGACATTGTCCCCTGGCCCAGATGATATGCATCAGGTACACACCAGTGTGGCTCAAATGTTCCTGTTATCTTACTGGTCCTCAGGTGCCATGACAGTTGGTTTAATGTGTTTAATACAAACCCCCAGTCCCTTGGGGAGTCAGGAGAGGAAATAGGAAAGATGAATGCAAATATATCCCTGATGCTCTTTCTAAACCCCAAGACCAAGGTCTCCCTTCAGAATCATCTTCTCAATATAAGGCAGTTAGGCACTGCTAAAACAAAATCATGAATTTTACTGAAAATCTAAAATTACAGCTTCACTATTACCACAAAGCTGTAATAAATATCAATGGTACATGGTGCTAATTTTTTAAAAAGTCTTCTTGAACCTCAATCACCAGAAAAAGCTTAACCACAAACTCTCATCAGGTTAGATTACTTGCTGACAGAAAGTCCAGTGACAGGGTACACCCAAATGTGAGGGACAGTGACCGACTTCATAGATGCTTACAGTTTCTGCTCATGAAAAAAACAATACAAATGCATGAATTTAAGATATCTTTCCCTGAAATTAGCAAATCTAAGGTGAAATTTTTAGTTGCAGCAGCCCTCCAAACTAAGAATGTTTTTAAATAAGCATTTTGCTCTTACAAAAGATAAGAGCAAAAGAGACAGATAAAACTCAGTTAATGGTAATGAGTGTTTTGGTATCCCACTCCAGTACTCTTGCCTGGAAAATCCCATGGATGGAGGAGCCTGGTGGGCTGCAGTCCATGGGGTCGCTAAGAGTTGGGCACGACTGAGCGACTTCACTTTCACTTTTCACTTTCATGCATTGGAGAAGGAAATGGGAACCCACTCCAGTCAGTGTTCTTGCCTGGAGAATCCCAGGGACGCGGGAGCCTGGTGGGCTGCTATCTATGGGGTCCCACAAAGTCGGACACAACTGAAGCGACTTAGCAGCAGCAGCAGTGGGTGTTTTAACATATACGACAGTCAATATTTTGAATTCTGCTTTAGCCTACGGCAAAAAGGAATTCTACCTAGCCTATTTTGAGTTTGAGCCTAGCCGGAGTTTGAGTAAGCTCTGAGAATTGGTGATGGACAGGGAAGCCTGGCATACTGTGATCCATGGGGTCGCAAAGAGTCGGACACGACTGAGCAACAGAACTGAACTGAACCTAGCCTATTGATATGTTCTCAGTGGACATTTTTATTTTTTTTACATTATCATGTAAGCTTTGATGGACTTGATAATGCCCTGATATACTGTGTCATGCTAAAAATTATGTGAAAATATCTATATAAATTTCCTTTGAAACATGAAGCTTTATAGAACTTTTTCTTTAAAAAAAAAAACCCTCAAAAACCTCAAGTCCTCATTAAAGAGACTAGAAATTATTTCAATGTATTTGTTTACATGTTCTAAAAGTTCTGCAAGGAAAAATCCATAGAATATTTCTAAAAATGTCAGTGTAATCTGACACAGGTTTTCCATACAGTATAATAAATAGGAAACTGCTTATTACTGCTTACAAATAAGAGAGTAAACCAGTCTCATTGCAGTTTTCTAAATTTTCTAAAACTGACTTAATTATTTGGGAAATAAGCCAAGTACAGACAGAAAACCAAGACTAAAATTTCCCATGATGAACTTATTAATTTTACTTTAAGGCTATTTCTGCCATGAAAATCTTCTGTAATCTGACATTTAATCTTTTTTGTTACTTGGCAGTGCTTCCAAATATTTTTGTGGCAAACACTGGATGCACTTTTGCTTACTATGATCTATAAGGTGTGTTTCTGTCTCTTAGAAAATCAAACAGCTATCTCTTTGTGTGTGTGTGTGTGCCCAGTCGTACCTGACTCTTTTTGATCCCATGAACTGTCACCTGCCAAGCTCCTCTATCCACGAACGTTTCCAGGCAAGAGTGCTGGAATGGTTTGCATTTCCTACTCCGGGGGATCTTCCTGGGGTAGGATCTTCCAGGGATCAGACTGGCGTCTCCTACATTGGCATGCGGATTCTTTACCACTGCACCACCGAGAACGTCCTTTCGGGTTCCCATTGTGATATCTCTTTGTGGTACCTGTGAATTGTCAAAATCCTCAATTCTGAACCACTTTATTCTATGTAACAAGTCTGTATTTTTAGGCTGGCAGGCTGGAAAATGAACTGAATAGGAGATGGGTATTTATTTCTGAAGGCAGCAAATCAGAGGATAGTAGTGGTGTTAAGGCTTACTCTAAAATTACCAAGATGCAAACAACCAAGAAATCTCTGGCTGTCTATAAGGTTGGCCATTTATTTTGCCTTTGTGGATCTGGAGCTCTTTAGAGAAACTACAGGTTTTATGAACCCACCTCTTATACTAGCAGTTGGCTGAGATTAGCTAAGAAAATGCTGTTGGAAAAATACTCAAGGCAGTTACTGTTAACCTGCAGACTAACCAGTGTCTGACGGTTGATCAACTGAGTTTATTTACATTTACTTGTCAGGTTCACCCAGAAGACAGGAAACTAAGAACTTACTGTTAAGGATACACAGGGAAGTGTTTCAAACAGTTTGGTGATCAAGCCCAAACTCTATGAAAGGACCAATTTCCTTTCCGAGGGTGGAGCCTCTTCCTTTCCAAGAGGCTCTACAGAAAGGGCATCCTTTCTTCAAAAGGACCATATTTTCAAAACTAGGGATTTGAATATCTGTTTAACCCAGAGTCTGCCCTAGTAATGGAAGATTTTAAATGGCAGTTGCTCCAGGAATTCTGGGCCAGGGTGTCACCATCCACATAGGCTCCATTAGCTTTTACTGATCAAGTTATTTTTGCTCCAAATTGTTGCCCCGTAATTCTGTTCTTAAGTCTGGATTGTCTAACAGTAGGCATGCCTTTGGATTTTTGCTACATGTGAAAAAGCAATCACGGTTACTTGGAAGAGTGATTCATTATCTGTTTTTAGTCATAGCTGCTATTGCTAAGTCGCTTCAGTCGTGTCCGACTCTGTGCGACCCCATAGACAGCAGCCCATCAGGCTCCCCTTCCCTGGTATTCTCCAGGCAAGAACACTGGAGTGGGTTGCCATTTCCTTCTCCAGTGCATGAAAGTGGAAAGTGAAAATTGAAAGTGAAGTCGCTCAGTCGTATCCGACTCTGTGTGACCCCATGGACTTCAGCCCACCAGGCTCTTCCATCCATGGGATTTTCCAGGCAAGAGTACTGGAGTGCTACTTCAGCAGAAATTAATTCCCCGAAATGATTGGTTAGTAAGCCACTGATTTCCCAGCTTGAAAGTAACACAGTAGTACTAGCACTGTAGAAAAGAATCAAAAGAGATAAAAGTGGGCTCTGAGAGAAAAGTAGGCTCTGAGATAAAGTTCTAAGAGAGATCAATTTTACTCATGACCTGTACTAAAAAGAAAATTCTTTGTTCCACCTTCAATAAATGACAAGGAAAAAAGATACAAGGAGACAATCTTCCCTCCTTGATAAAACAAACACATAAAATTATTTGCCTAGACAGAATTTTAGGGGTCATAAGGAATATGTGGCCTTATAAAAAGCTTCATTATTTCCAATTACATGAGAGAAGCTGAGAATATATCATGTCTACAAAAGTTTACAGGAAAGCACTTCTGTTTCTTCCTTAATAAAGGTTCATGCTAAAACCTACTCTTGTTATGGATTTACTTATAGATCCCATTGCTAACATATGAACATAGTTCTGGAAACTCACTCCTGGAATGGATACCATAAAAATATTCACTCTAGTTAATTTTAACACCAGTTCATTTCAGATCCAGTTAAACAGGTATATTTTCTGAGTAATCAGAGTTAAGTGATATAAACAAATTTATTAAGTACAATAAACAAACAAGAATATATTATTCAAGATTTAGTATAGTCAGACTTTTCTTAATTAGTACAGTATTTAAAATATATTCTCAGTATCTAGGGGTGCTAAATAATTCATCAGGCTAAGAGAAAGGCCCTAAATAGATCAAAATTTTTTATTTCTGCCTATATACACCCCTTTCATTGGGACTCTGTGATTTGGAGTTGACTTTCCTATTGCTTGGGTCACTCAGTTCAGGTTTGCCTTTAAATTGTGCCTGGGGCCAATTTTGGCAATCATGTTAAAAGAAACCAGATTTATAAAGATTATGGCTAGAATGGGAAGATGTTTGTTTACTTCTTTCATCCCCTTCACACTCTGACATATAGCCTGTATTCACTAATACAGGCTGAAATCTCAACAAGTAACATGTAAAAATTATTCCAAATAGGAAGCAATTGTAAGAGAATGCAGAACTTGTAAAACTGCACCCATTACAATCAAAATTATTAAACTTCTCATTTTCTTCCACAATGACCTGAACTTGAAAATTGGTTCGTTCAGTGGATACATTCTGCAGCTGCTACTGTTTCAAAGCTGAAAATAAGGATGCCTGTTATCTGTCTTTAATCCAAGATTAAACACCAATGCAAGTTTTCACCCTTGACAATCTTGCCAAAAGTCATAATTTATAGTGATCTATAAATGTTTATCATAAGTTATACAAAGCACTTTTTGCAATGATATTTGTCTTTTCTTCACGTTTAGTGCTATACTACCTCACAAGTGGGAGTGCCAAAACCAAGACATCCGTGTTCCTAATGCTAGCTTACCTATACTGAAAGCTCAAACAGGAAAGACACTGATATTTCCCAAGAGAATATATGAAATATTGATGAATTTACAGAAGGGGATAATCTAGAAGATTCACAGTTGGGTAACAGCTTGTAAATAATGTAAGTAACCAAATGCTAGAGAACAAAAAGGACTAAAGTCAATATGGTTTTAATTAGAAATCTTGACTAGGGTATTTGTAGACATGGATTATGTGTCTAACTCATAGATGAGTCATGAAAATGTTGTTTAGAAGTCTTCTTTATAATAATCAGAACACAAATAACTGAGCTATTGGCATATTATGAAAAGGCTTTATAAAAAAGCACATTTGTTCTGAACTAGATGCCTGAAATGATGCATCCGTAACAAAGACGACCTTCAACACCTGCAGAGAAAGAACAGAGAGAATGTCTCTACGGGACAAGTAGTCATGCAGAAGCCTCTCAGGCTGATTATCTAATAATCAGAAACAGTTGCGATGGAGAGTGAGAGGCAGTCAGATGGCTGTATAAGGAATGTTCTTAAATGTAGCAACATATTCCCAAACTGTTTCCAACAATGAACTGGAAAGAGTATTAACATGGGGATGGACAAGACCTGGGGAAGAGGAAGTGAAAGACAGAGAATAACTCGCCTTAAACTTGGTCAGTGGACACACATTTACAAGTCAATTATGTAACAGTATTTTACAGGGGTTGGAAATGTCAAAAGTAATCCTTACTAGATAATTATCCTTTAATTCTTTTAGAATATCGAGATACATTGTGTTACATTTGGGTAAGCAGATCCTGAGATTAGAAGTGTCATAAATTCAGACACAGCAGAGCTGGAACAAAGCTACTGAGTGCAATAAAGGGAATAGCAGTTAATTTGCTCTTCAAGTAATATGTGCTGGGCATCAGTTATTGAAGCATGATATTAATGAGCCAAAATCAATAGATTCAATCACTTGAGTACTCTGCTCGGTCTTTTGTTCTATGGTACTAGAATACATTCCTAACTGAGCTATGACATGTCAGTTTTCACAAACGGGGCTAGGAGAAAATATGGGTGACCAGAATCCTAGGGCACAGAAATATTTAAAGTGGTTCTCCCACAGACAGGGATAAATGATGCCCGATTCGTAACTAAGAGCTACAGGCATATTTAATATATCCTCCCAATTTAATAATAATAGCAATTAACATGATGATATGTAACCTTACATTTCCCCTAAGTCCTTCCAGAATGTAAATGGCCTTATTAGCCAAAGCCTATTGGTGCTGACAGAATAGGAAGAAAACCATGACTCCTATCTCATGGCCACTAAACCTCCCTCTTCCCAGAGTCTCCTTCAGAGCTGGCATTAGGTCTTAGGGATTTTGGTGATCACTTGCAGACCAGCACTTTCTAGTTACTATTATCAGTCTGACCTCTCCCAGAAGGTTTAGATTCCTGAAGGCGTTTTCCTAATAAATCCAGTTGAGTCCCTATTGTGCCTGAAAGCAGCTGGTCTTTTCCTCCAACGTGCTTCATTTTTTTTACACCTAATCTCAATTCTGGGAACCATTCATTCATCTAATCCGCCTAATGGTTGAGACCATAACACTTTCTCTTTTCTCCTACAGCTGGTCAATGCCATTCATTAATTATTTCTCTAATCTGACTTTTCTTCTCCCACCTTAACCATCTTCTGAGCTAATTTCAGACCATTTGTATGTCCCACTTCTAACTGCTCTCTCTACAGTTTTAGCCCCCTTAGGTTTTATCTTCCTCTTTATTACCACAATACCATGTTCAAACCACTAACAAACTTTACCAGGTTATACTCAAATTATCTGCTCATGGATCTACTTCAAAAGATTCTAAGCTCTTCAAGAATAGGAACTATGTCTACACATCCTTTCGATCAAATGACTAAATATGCTGTTGACACAAAAACAGCACATAATGAATATTTCTAATAAACAATTCAGATATGTAAAAATTATACCAGAAACTAAGTTGCTATTCGAAGAAGGCAATGGCACCCCACTCCAGTACTCTTGCCTGGAAAATCCCATGGACGGAGGAGCCTGGTGGGCTACAGTCCATGGGGTCACTAAGAGTTGGACTCGACTGAGCAGCTTCACTTTCACTTTTCACTTTCATGCATTGGAGAAGGAAATGGCAACCCACTCCAGTGTTCTTGCCTGGAGAATCCCAGGGACGGGGGAGCCTGGTGGGCTGCCGTCTATGGGGTCACACAGAGTGGGACACGACTGAAGCGACTTAGGAGCAGCAGCAAGTTGCTATTATTAGTTTTAACATGGTAGGCAGCTCTCTTTATTATAATAAATAATTTAAAATTTCAACTTTAACATGACTCAGTTCAGTTCAGTCTCTCAGTTGTGTCTGACTCTTTGAGACCCCATGAATCACCTCCCAGCAACTTGGCATTTTCTCTAAAGTTTATACTCTGCAGGTAGAGTTTGTGTTCTCCAAAGGATGTCAAGAATTCTTGGATTTCTATTTTCATGTTTTGGATCAAGTGACAGTATACTATAACCTGTTTATGGCAGAAAAGACTAAAAAGCAGTGAACTATTTTTTAACCCTCTTATTTCAATTTCTACACACTTTTAAAGAACGTAATTCTTGAAAAATAAAACAAAAATGTTTCTAGTGGTAATAAAACATGATGAAACAGAATACATGTCTTTCTTTAAATATATAGTTAACATTTATGAAACTTCGAAATTTACTCTTGAATTAGCTTTCTGTTCTCAAGGTGCCAAGCCTATTCCCTTGCTGTTGCTGCTGCTGCTAAGTCGCTTCAGTCATGTCCGACTCTGTGTGATCCCATAGATGGCAGCCCACCAGGCTCCCCCAACCCTGGGATTCTCCAGGCAAGAGCACTGGAGTGGGTTGCCATTGCCATCCCCTTAGGTGTCTACATATTCACTATATTGATTTTAAGAATCTGCTACTCTGGACGAATTGCAGCATACCTCAGTCTTTATTCCACTAAAATCATCCTAATCCAACTCCTTCCAGAATGTAAAGGATAGGAAAAGAGTTTCAGGTCCCATGGGCCTCATATATGAGCTGACTTTAAAAGTCAAAGTGTACTTGGCGAGCGTGAAAATCCAGAAGGAGTCGGAGCCACGAAAACCACACTTGATTTGCAAAGCGAGTTGGGGATCAGAGAGAAGAGCATTACAGCTCAAAGGAAATTAATCTTCATCACAACTCAGCTATTATCACAGAGCTGTTTCACAGAGAAAACCACACCATAAAACTCAAAGACCTCCCCCACCTCGCACCGGAAACAGAAGCTCGCTGGGCTTACCAAGTTTGCAGAGTAGGGCAAGCCTGTAGTGGGTGAAACCATCCCCGTTAGAAGGCAAAACACACGCAGGACATGGGGCCTCACCTTCCATTTCTCATCTTGTTCTCACTTTTGTCTAAGCATACTCTTTGCGATCTTAAACAGGATGAGTTCTCACCAAATGTGCAAACTTCTGGGGTGGGAAGAGGGCACCTCCATTAGAAGACTACTCAGGAGCAGTACTAATAATGAATTCTATATTCTACCTTTGTCTCCTTGGTTTTTCTAGTAGCTAAGTGAAAAAATTATAATCTAACAAGGGGGGTTGGGGAAACTGCAGTATTTAGGTCAGTTTCAAAATGACTAGCACCTGATGATGGCTTAGTGCAGTCCTGAGGAAAAAGCAAACCCAAAGTTGCTCATTCCATTTTATTGCTACTATGCAGTCTTTGTCAACTAGCGTCCTGTATATATTTTTTAATTTTTAAATGACTTTTAAAAGTCATTTTCCAGTTAGAGTTATTGCAAAATATTGGCTCTATTCCCCATGTTGCACGATACATCCTTGAAACTCTTTCAACCAGTGGTTTGTACCTCCCATTCCCCAATCCTTGTACTGCCCTCCCCCCCAATGCATAACCACTGCTTTGTCTCTATAACTGTGAGTCTGCCTCTTTTTGTTTTATTCACTAGTTTTCTTTGACATGACAGGTTAGCTGTTCAGTTGTGTCTGACTCTTTGCGATCCCATGGACTATAGCCCACCAGGCACCTCTGTCCGTGGAATTTGCCAGGCAAGAATAGTGGAGTGGGCTGCCATTCCCTTCTCCAGGGCATCTTCCTAACCCAGGGCTCAAACCTGGGTCTCCTGCATTGCAGGAAGATTTTTACCACCACCAGGGAAACAACATTTTAGATTTCACCTATAAGTGATATGATACAGTATTTATCTTTCTTTGACTTATTTTACTTAGTATAATGCCTTCAAGTCCATCCATGTTGGTACAAATGGCAAAATTTTGTTCTTTTTTATGGCTGAGTAGTATTCAGTGTGGGCTTCCCCACTGGTTCAGCGGTAAAGAATCTGCCTGCAATACAGAAAGATCAGGAGACTCAAATGCTATCCCTGGGTCGGGAAGATCCCTAGAGGAGGGCATGGCAACCCACTCCACTATTCTTGCCTTGAGAGTTTCATGGACAGAGGATCCTGGTGGGCTCTAGTCCATAGGCTCACCAACAGCTGGACACACCTGAAGTGACTGAGCACAGCATTCCAGAGTGTGTGTGTGTGTGTGTGTGTGTGTACCGCATCTTCTTAGCATCTCATTTCTAACATAAGATTAAAGAGTAGGGCTTTGTCATATCATGTCATATTTATTTGAATTTGTATCTACATGTTTTTAACCCTTAATTGTAAATACCAGGATATTTTCACTAAAGTGATTTTTTCCTAGGATACATTTTGCAGTGTTTTTTGTATTGTTTCTCATAGAATCATTCACCTCCAAGCTCCGAGAGGTAGTCTTTGATAACTGGCATTGCCAACCTTGAAATGATTAAGATCAAAGTTTGAATGAGGGAGGGATGGGGCTGGGACTGGGTGTGATAGTTTCTGCCTGTTTAGTTGTTTTGTTCACTCAAAAAAAAAAAATTTAAGAAATTAGCAAATTAGATGCATTCTCCAATGCTTCCCAGCATTTGAAAAAAAGCTTTCAGAAAATCCGAGGTCTAAGTCAGCTCAAGGAGGCACCTTGGGTGAATATAAAAAAGCTCCTGATCTTGGAAAAGGCTTCTACTATTTCAGGCACTAAGAGAGGCCAGGTTTTCTGTTCCCTCTTTGAAAAACCTAGTTTCATTCTATACTTAAAAAAAAAATATTTTCACATATCCAGAAACATATATCAACAGGGCATTGTTTATGAAAATGGTATATTTTGAATCACAGCCAATGAGAGCTGAGCAACTCTTTTAACAAGCTTCTCAGACTCTGAGGACCTTGCCTATGTTAGATTGGACAAATGTCACACAGACCCATTTTGCCCTTTCTAATTATTTTCGTGCTGGTATATCCCTCAGGTAAGAGTTAACACACAGTTTCACTTTTCTGAGCAAGTTAAGAAGAGAGCAACAAGAAAACAAATCAAGTTGACCCCAAGTTCACTCTAATCGACAATAAATTTATGGGTTACAGAAAGAAAGTTAAAATAAAATCTTGAATATTTTCTTAAGCCTCTTAAAAAGAAGTTTGCCCTCTTTTATAGAATTTATGTCTTTTTCTTTTTCTCTCTGTGTACATTGTGCATATATACTTATACATATATATATATATACACATCTATATCTATGGATATCTAAACTCATACACATAAATACATCTATAATTATGAATATCTATCTATCTGGATACATAGGTACATAAATGAAAGAGAGGAAAGAAACAAGGGAAAAAAGAAGGTAAGGAACTAAACAGGAAGCAAGAGTTGTAGGTTACCCAGGTCTAGAGCTAGACAATAGGGATATTAAACTAATCAGTCTATTCCTTTTGTTGTACACAGGAGAAAGCTGTGCCTTAAGGAAACTAAGTGCCACACTCATAGCTTTACTACTCAGCACCAGTATAATTTGATTAATGATAGGCTTCTTAAAGCTTTGATTTAAATCCCACCAATTTATACTTACATCTGCCTTTTCTAAAGTTGTTCCCCCAATTATATGAATCTTGATATTTTTGAATATAGTTTTACCTACTAAAAAAGGTTGTTCTTGCATTTCTGAATATTAGACATGCGGTTTCTATGGCAGCTACAATTGCTATATACGCATGTGTGCAAGCTTAACTGCTGTCGTGTCTGACCCTCTGCAACCCCATGGACTGCAGCCCTCCAGGCTCCTCTGTCCATGGGATTTCCCAGGCAAGAATACTGGAGTGGGGTGCCATTTCCTCCTCCAGGCAACTGCCATATACTATGATGTTATTTACTTTACCTTGATGCTATGTTCTACAACTGTATAAACTAAATTTTCACTGTTATCTCTTAAAAATCTATCAAATATCAAACAGTGTATTCTTTCTTGGGTTTGTAGGATTACAGTTTTGAAAGAGAGGTTGAAGGTCACTTAGTTCAGCTTCTCAGACAGACAATTCTCTGTGACAAATAGGTCATGGAGTGGACGTCTTAGTTTTCTCAGATAGACCTTATCCGTCTTTGCAATGACTTCCCAGGTGGGCTTCCCTTGCGGCTCAGCTGGTAAAGAATCCACCCACAACGTGAGAGACCTGGGTTCAATTCCTGGGTTGGGAAGATTCCCTGGAGAAGGGAAAAGCTACCCACTCCAGGATTCTGGCCTGGAGAATTCCATGGACTGTGTAGTCATGGGGTTGCACAGAGTCGGCCACGACTGAGTGCCTCACACTCACGTCACGCAGGCGGGCTCTCCAGCCGGTCTCTCCAGCCTCAATCTGTGCCCTTCTCCAGCCTTGCTCCAGTCTCTTCTGTTGTTTTTGGTCCCTAGGCTATGACCCCACGGGCTGCAGCACGCCAGGCTTCCCTGTCCTTCACCATCTCCTAGAGCTTGCTCAAACTCATGTCCATCGAGTCATTGATGCCATCCAACCATCTCATCCTCTGTTGCCCACCTTCTCCTGCCTTCTATCTTTCCCAGCACCAGGGTCTTTTCCAATGAGTTGGCTCTTCGCATCAGGTGGCCAAAGTATTAGAACTTCAGCTTCTTTTTAACAGACAATATCTAAACGATAGCATCGCCTTCCTTCACTCAGAATAAAAATCAAAGGCCAACATGCTTGCTTTCAAAGCCCTCTGTGACCTGTCCCAGTACGACCCTGCTCCCAGGGACACAGACAGCCTTCCTTGCCACTCCTGAAAGTGGCCAGGCAAACTCTTGCTTGTTGATCCTTCAGTCTAGACAGCTCTTCCTCCTTGTAACCACATGGCTCACTCCCGAGCTTCCATAAGACCAACATTCAGATGTCACCTTCTCAGTTAGACTTTCCCTGGGCACCTGATCTAAAGTTTCAGCACTGACTGGCGTGTCACAGCCACTGTTCTTTCCTTCTCCACATTGCGTTCTCATCTAGCACTTATCCCCACTGTATCACAGATCTAACTTGAACGTCCATTTATTCTCTAAAGTAAAAGGCAAGTTCTCTGGAGTCCAGGCACTCTTGTGCATTTGGTCCACTTCTGTTCACACAGAGCCCAGAATAAGGCTTGACACTATTAATAAATATTGGTTTAAGAAGCGAACAAGAAATGTAAGCTCTTTTTCTCAACTACACTCACTAGTTGTTTACTTAGAAAAGACAACTTATTTAAAAATTTTTGGCTATGTGTTAAACAGCATTTTATTTTCATTACTGATAATCCAGACAAGTTTCCTTCATTGAAGGAGGGCTTATGAGAGAAGAATATTTAAAGAATATGAATAATGATTGCAAAGGGAGTGAGTGAAACAAGTTTAGTAATACTCTGAACTCCATTTATGGGGTTTACAATTGGTTTTTATTATGCCTTGTGGTGTAGCTACCTCCTACTACTACAGAATAAATGTCAGCTCCATTCTACACTTAATAATGAGTGAAAAATTACACCCCTTTAGCCACCAACTCCAAATAGTGACTTACCCTTCATGGGAAACACCTAGTTTGTCCTGTCTGTTTTTACAGTAATTGTTTTCCTGTCTCTCAAAACTGCAATTACTTGCTTAAGAGCAGAACCATTGGTTAACCTACCTTGATGAATCAACTCAAGAAATTGGATTAATTGTGAGCTGAGCTTTATGTGAATAGTTGGTCTATGTTTCATGCTGTCCTGATCTGCAAGACCAAAAATCTAACCAAAAGGTTCCCAGGCTGAAGGTGGGAAAACAGCAGATTTCTGTGAACCACCTGGGGCTTTGGATGGCTTCTATCTTTCCAGAAGTACAGTTAAATATAATGAAGAGCAGTTCAGAAACCAGTAGATAGTTTTAATATAGCTGGTGTGCCAAGGAGCTGAGCAGATCAATTATATTAGAGTTACCTTCCCTATCAGGTAGTCAGATTCCTGTTCCAGAAATGGCCTATGAGAGAATTGTGGTGCTTACATTTGACAGATACCCTTTGATTCATTCTTGGCATCTTTGAGAACAGGCTTGTCCAGTTTCATTGGCAAGGTTTTGTTCTTTCGAAAGCAAAGATGGCAACATTTATGGAAGGCCACTGTCAGTTCTTAAGCAGAAAAGCCTCTTTAACATTAAACTACCTGCCAAGATTATCTTGTTTTGGTCATTCCTAAAATCCTCTCTTGCCTTCAAGAAGGACTGATTCCCTCCAGGTGGAGGATTAATGATAGGAAACTGTCAAAAATAAGGATATGGGGGAACTACAATTTGGACTTTACAGTAGCTTGAAAATTCAATAAACTGAAATGCCTGAGGCTATACTGCTGAAGTTAACTTTTCTGTTAACTTCAAATTTAGAGCTCTATAAATGTGCACATAAAACATATATATAGATATATCTTTATAATATTACTGAAGATGTGTGAATGTAAATGAATATTGAGAACAGTACATCTTTGAAACAGACTAAAAATCCATAACTATTGTTATGTTCAATAATAATTTTGTTGCTAAGAACTCTGAAACTGCATGTTGTTGACTTTGTCCTAATAAGGTGCTAGATACACAACTGGAATCATACATATCCTTAATTTTAGGTCTCGAAATAAAAGGCAGTGAAAGGTAACCAGTGTGTAACAGGTAGTAGCAGGTGTGATGACTTTGACCAAACTCAGCCTTTTCCTAGAAATAGAGGCTCCAGCTTCTGCTTAGGGACATTCCACCTGATTCAACAGCTTTCAGATAATGAGATAATGTTGCACGGAGTTGGGAACTCTTGGAAGCTCATTTATTGTGACCAGATGAACAAACACACGTGTACACACCCTTCTAGGACTGCAATACCCGGATCACAATTCTGAAAGAACAGGTTAAAGAAAAAAAAAAAACAAAAAAACTATCAGACAGACTCTTGATTTCTTAGGGGCTATTTCACCTGAGGGCGGACAATCTCTTGTCTGGCCTCACGAAATGACTTCTCCTTAACTGAACCTCGAAACACATGATGATGATGAAGAACTGTTATTTCGGTTGTCTTTGAGATACAGATGGAAGGAAACTGACATTGCTAAGCCAGGTTCTTTTTTTCAAAATCCCAACCAGCTGTTTGATCGGCGAGGACCAAAACAAAGACAGACACCAGCCAGTTTTCTGACGACATCCGCGCCCCCACCGCGCCTGCACCAGAATCCCGGGGGGAAGCCGCCGATCCAGGGCGCTCACACCCCGAACCCCGCTCCAGACCCGGGGTCGCTCGCCGCCGGCCTACGTCTCCCCATCCACGTCTCACCTCCTTTTCGCAGGCGAGCCGCTGTGCAAACCCCCCGAGTGGGTGGGAACACATTCCAGCAATAACAGCCCGGCTGGCCGCCCCAACTCACCAGCCTGCGAAGTTTTCCTCGGCGAGCGGTGTCGGGTTTCAGAGGCTTCCTTCCCCCTTCCCCAAGCCCTGGGACTCCTGGACACCAGCCGCGGCCCGGGGTCTGCCTTCCAGGGCGACGGTCCCGGGCACCGCTCCGATTTTTTTCCCCCAACCTGTGGCTCTGGATCGCCCCAAGAGCCGGCGGGTCCCCGGCCCCTGCCCGTCGGGGCTGCGAGCGGCTGGACTGGAAGCACCACCCCCGAGTCCGCGCGCCCGGGATCTGCAGGGCTCGTGTGTGACGAAGGCGTGTCTCCCGGTCCCAAGGCGGACGTGCGGGGCGCACCTCCGGCTAATCTTGCTGCTGACTCAAAGGCGCTCGGTTTCTGCTGCGAGTTCTCGGCTCTGTGGGTCTCCAAGCCCCAGCAGCCAGCTCATTTTGAGTCCTTGATTTTTCGGCGTTTTCTTGGATTTCTCTTTTCCAAAGAGCCCCTGGGCACTGTGAGAACGGCTTCCAGGGCACTGCATTTTCTCCTCCGGGAGGGGAGGTCTTCGTTAGCTAGAGACCAAGGAGTTGCCAGTGGAGAGAGGGGAGGGGTCTCTGGAAATAAAAGGGCTCAGCAGGAAGTCCGTGTTTTAAAAGTTAGGGTCTAACGTTCATAGGAATCCATTCACCAGTCCAATCCAACCCATCCATGCGCCGCCGTCCCCTTTGCCTCCTACAGTCGTTTCGGAGGTCTGCAGCTGAGTCAACAGGGGTCGCGTCTGTAAGATCAGAGGAAATCGAGCAGCACACGCACTCACTGAACACACCTTTATTAAGCACCTACTATCTGGCCACACCCACGATCCTGGCTGGCTCTCTTGAGATCACATCTCAGACAGACTAAGACATCTTTGGTGTTCAGACTGATGGTAGAGCCCAAGGTTGAAGACATACAATAGCAACTGATTTTTCTTTCTCCACTGTGAAGAAAATGAAAAAGTTCCGAATGCGTTGCTTGCATGCATGTTGGTGAACAGTGAGGTGATTGCTTAAGTGTTCATTGTTGGACCAGTTCTGACAGAGTACCTTAGAGGCAACCGGAGACGCACTGACATTATCAGCAGTGAACCATCTATGGGGGAAGCGCTGTGGGAGGAGTTTAAAACAAAAGAACCTAAAACCCAAACCACATGCAAGCAAACAGAGCAAAGCTGTGGAGAAGAGGAGTGTTGGAGAAAACATGTGGTTTCACAGGAATCTATTTATTAAGAAAATTCGGGAGAAGGTATATTTTCTGTGCCTCAATGTTCTTATCTTGAAAGTGGGGAGAATAAAATGCCTTTGTAGGGTTATTGTCAGTAAATGAGTTTAGATCAACAAAGCACATAGACCAGTGGTATAGTAAAGTCTCTATGGGTGTTCAGTTCAGTTCGGTCGCTCAGTCGTGTCTGACTCTTTACGACTCCATAAATCCCAGCATGCCAGGCCTCCTGTCCATCACCAACTCCCAGAGTTCACTCAAACTCACGTCCATCGAGTCCGTGATGCCATCCAGCCATCTCAACCTCTGTCGTCCCCTTCTCCTCCTGCCCCCAATCCCTCCCAGCATCAGAGTCTTTTCCAATGAGTTCACTCTTCGCATGAGGTGGCCAAAGTACTGGAGTTTCAGCTTTAGCATCGTTCCTTCCAAAGAAATCTCAGGGCTGATCTCCTTTAGAATGGACTGGTTGGATCTCCTTGTAGTCCAAGGGACTCTCAAGCGTCTTCTCCAACACCACAGTTCAAAACCATCAGTTCTTCGGTGCTCAGCCTTCTTCACAGTCCAACTCTCACATCCATAGGTGACCACTGGAAAAACCATAGCCTTGACTAGACGGACCTTAGTCGGCAAAGTAACGTCTCTGCTTTTCAATATGCTATCTAGGTTGGTCATAATTTTCCTTCCAAGGAGTAAGCATCTTCTGTTGCCTGCACATTATTCTGGTAGCAATGATCTACTCTTTTCTCCCAAAGTAAACTCTGATTTATAAATACTATTCTGATCTACTGGGAACTATTACTGGAGGTTCAGGTTATAGATTTTCAAATATATATGCTGGGAATATATATTTATAGTATAATCTATTTTGCATCAGCGATATCTGCACTGCTGTGTGTGTCTATGGGGCCTGAAAGAGAGAAAAGAAATACATAAACAGCTTTGACTTTATTCTTTTCATAGCACATTAATTTTAAATGATTCTCTCTACATGATATAAAATGATGATCTGTATTCTTCACTTAGTTTATGTGTTCACTTACTTAATCCTGAGTGAAGTCGCTCAGTCGTGCCCAACTCTTTGCAACCCCATGGACAGTAGCCTGCCCCAAGCTCCTCCATCCATGGGATTTTCCAGGCAAGAGTACTAGAGTGGGTTGCCATTTCCTTCTCCAGGGAATCTTCCCAGCCCAGGGATCAAACCCAGGTCTCCTGCATTGTAGACAGAGGCTTTACCGTGTGAGCCACCAGGGAAGTCCAGCCAGCTGTTATTTCCCATATTCAACAGCATTGATGGTGCTCTTATCCACATATCATCTCATTGGACTTTCACAATGTTACTTTGAAAGAGGCAAGGCATCTATTATATTTTATTGTCCCATTTTTAAGAATGAGGAAACTGAGGGCGAGAAATTCCCAACAACATGCCCAGAATCCCAAAGGTCCAGGAATGTAGGATTCAGATCTGCTGATCCGGAAGGCAAAGCTCACAGTAGTCGGACACCGTGCTGCCTGCCTTCTGCCTCCCATTTATCATCTGCTCTCTTTGCCACCGTCTCTAAAAGGTAAGTGTGTCAGCTGCCTGGTAGGGCTCACTCCTGCAGGGACACCTCTCTAGGAGCCACCTGCTGCACAAGTCCTGTGTTTCTAGTTCCGAGGCTCAGAGGCGCTAGTGTTACACCGGCATGCTCTTAGCTACTCCAGAGGGTGGGCCTTTCCTTCCCTGTGGGAAGAGGGTTCCAAGGAGGAGATGGCAGTGGGAGAATATGAGCCAAATGGTTCCCTGCCACTTCATGAAGGCCACTTTGACCAAAGATGGAGCAGAATAGAAAATGCTGGAAGACCATGAACACAAGGCGACAGCATCCTATGATATAAAAACAAAAAAGCCTTTCTGCACCTGGCGTTTGCATAGCACAAATTCAATAGACACAGTTTCTCTCAATAAGCTTATCACCGAATAAATACAGCAGGAAGGTAAACAAATAACTGTACCTGGGTGTTAAAAATGGTTAAACACCTCTCCCTCCCCAGTCTCCTCTGACACAAGAATGAACATATTTGGAGGACTTCCCTGTAGGCCCAGGGGTTAAGGCTTCCAATGCAGGAGGTGTGGATTCGATCCCTGGTGGGGAAGTTAAGATCCCATGTGCCTCACAGCCAAAAAACAAAACAGAACAATATTTAACAAAATCAATAAAGACTTTAAAAATGATCTGCATCCAAAATACATTTTGATATGCTATGAAATCATACAGACAAAGAGGAAAAGAAAAATCAAGAGGTAAATAAACTGCAATAAACAGTTTGGAAAAATCTAAGTCAGATGGAAGCTGAGTAACTGATCAGGAAGAGGAGGAGTTGTATGCTGCTTGCCTGTAGGAGGGGTGATGGATGAGAAGCAGTAACTCCTTGTGTAACCTAAGAGGGTCAAGCCTAGGAGGCAGAAATATCATCAGAGAAGGAGGCCAGCTGGTGGGGTGAACACAGGGATTTGGTTAGACGTCTGTATTCAGAATGTCTGGACCCAAAGTTCATTTCCTTACTGCCGTACAATCAACCAATGGTACATAAGTCTCTCCATCTGCTCAACTCAGCCTCCAGGAGACTGGAGGTTTATTTTCTGGTGAAAGTAAACTAGAGTATTTTGTGGTTTAACAAGATGAACTGAACACATGCATTTTTACTCTGCTCCTGTAGAAAATGAATTCAAAACAAGTGGACTTCAACATAGTAAAAAAAAAAAATTCAAAATATGCTCAAAATGTTACAAATTTGAAAGATGGGTGGATTATAAAATGGATAGTCCAGGAGTATAATTTTTTGTTAAGCAATTAAACACACTAAGATATGTCATTCTGAGATATTAGCAGCCCAGAATTAAAAAGAACAAAAACATCTTCCAGAAACATACAAAAGAAAATAATAAAAATTGTACTGGATTTCTCAAGAGCAATAATGGATCCAGAAGACTCTGAGTGCCTTCACAATTTATGAGTGAAACTATTTTGAAATGAGAATTGTGTACCCATACAAACGTTAGCCAAGTGTGATTAAAATGTGTTTAGGCGTGTAAGGAACCGAAAACATAATGCGTTTATTGTGTTTAAGGAAGGATCCCCAAAATAGGCTTATAAATCAAGGAAGAAGAGATGGAACCCAGGAAATGAAGGCCCAACACAGGAGAGTGAAGTGAATCTCCATAACAACAGGCCTAGATAGAAGCAGAAGAGTGGACAGCAGAGGCGAAGTCTCCTGGAAATAATTATTTCATGGACATGTACACTTGAAACATTTTTGATAACGTACATGTAGCAGAGACTGAAGTGTTCATCCAGTTCCAGGTTTTCTCTTCTGAGAGTCCCAGTGGATTTCAGTTCTTAGCCTTTTGCTGGTAAGGGAGGCATGTAACCGAGTTCCAGCCAACGGCCTTTGGGCAGTAGTGACCTACACCACTTCCGGGTCATTCCCATAAAGTGACCTGTGAGATCCTCCATGCTTTCTCTCTTTCCTTATTGGTATCCAGACATAAAGACTCAGTGAAGAGCTCTGAAGCCCTAGAAGACCTTAAATCCCCGAGATGAAAGAAATTGAGGCTCCCAGTGATCGTGTGGCATAGAAACCCTAACCATCACCCTCTGGGCCATGGCATGAGCAAGAAGTAAACCTACACTCAGATAAGCCACTGAGAGCTTTTGGAGTTGCTTTTTAAAGTAGTTAGACTGTTCTGTTACAGTTGAAAGACCATTCAGGGGGCATTTATGAGTCATTGATGGGCTTCCCAGATGGTGCTAGTGGTAAGAACCTGCCTGTCAGTGCAGGAGACACAGGTTTGATTCCTGGGTCAGAAAGATGCCCTGGAGGAAGGCATGGCACCCAGAATCCTTCCCTGGAGAATGCCAGGGAGAGAGGAGCCTGGCAGGCTACCATCCACAGGGTCGCAAAGAGTTCATCGTCGTCGTGAAGTCGCTCAATCGTGTCCGACTCTTTGCGACCCCATGGACTGTAGCCTACCAGGCTTCTCTGTCCATGGGATTTCCCAGGCAATAGTCCTGGAGTGGACTGCCATTTCCTTCTCCAGAGGATCTTCCCGACCCAGGGATCAAACCCGGGTCTCCCACATTGTAGACAGACGCTTTAACCTCTGAGCCACCAGGGAAGTCAAGCAACTTAGCACGAATGCATGGATAATTTATACTAGGTACAAAGTGTACTAAACAAATTGAAAAAGGATATTAATAACTCCAGGAGAAACAAAAGGTTATGACTAAAGAAAAGTAATAATAATATAGCATTTCATTCAGATGTGAATATAATCAGAATAATGGGAACTCTAACATAAGCCATGATATGCCTGCATGTGAAGCGTGAGTATAGGGAAAGACACATATGTGCAAGAGAACTAAATACTCAAGTATTATACATAGAGCCAATAACTGTGCTAAACTGCTAAATAGAGAAAGGCAGGATAGGAAAACCTTTGATAAATACGCAAGTAAATATAATAAAAATCCACTGAAAGAGTCAAAGTCAAGAGTTTTTCTGTAAGGACTGAGACTAGGACTTAAGAGGAAATCTGCTATTTTTTTAAAGAATTTGAACACTTTTTTTTACGAAACTGTGAGATGTTTTTACCTTAGTAAAAATAATATTAAAGTAGTTTTAAAATATACAGAGGAAAACAAAAGATACTTGTTCAATAGAGAAAACATTATAATTCACTCTTACTTTCATGTATTTTTGCATAATAGCCTAAGAGCAGTGGACAAAGTGAATTTGGGGTGCAGACTGAAGATAGATTTGAGAGGTTTGCACAGTCGTTTATTGACTCAGCAAACATTTATTAAGCAACATGCGCCTGATCCTTAGGGCTATCAGGCACTAGAGATGAAGTGGCGAACTTGAAGGAAAAACATAAGGTACGCTGCTAAAAGGTACACTGAAATAGTGCTCTCCTGGTGGTCGGACGGCAAAGCATCTGCCTGCAGTGCAGGAGACCTGGGTTCGATCGCTGGGTCGGGGAGATCCCCTGGAGAAGGAAATGGCAACCCACTCCAGTACTCTTGCCTGGGAAATCCCATGGACAGAGGAGCGTGGTAGGCTGCAGTCCATGGGGTCACAAAGAGTTGGACACGACTGAGCGACTTCACTTTCCACTTATACTGAGAAAAGGAGCGTTTCAAAGTTTTAAACAAAAAATATATTTGGTTTCTTCTCTCTTGTCCTAGGTGACACGAGCCACTGACTTAGCTTGCCTTCCGTACTTTAAAATCGTCTTATAAGAGGTCCACACGGAGGAGGTCAGAGGTTTCCTAACTCAGCCTCCTCTGGGTCTGAGTGAAGCCTCTGCCAGGCAGCCAGGCTCAGACTTGCCTCCACCCTCTGCTGACCTGCAGTCCCTGTGAGGTCTCTCTAATCACAAATGAAAATCAACCCCGCCCTAGGGTGAGAGGCCCCAAAGTATGATTAAAACTCACAAGACTGGACTCCCAGGTCATGCTAGTTTTCCTAACTACTTTTAAAGACATGATGTCAAGGAATATATATACCCGAATGAATTTTTACTGCCAATTATTTTAAATGTGTCACACATCAAGACCTATTTTAGGCATTAAACTGGCCCTGTTCACATCATTATATGTATAGCATCTATTCTATGGTGATATCTTAATTTCCCCACTTCTAATTTCATTTTGACTCTTTCTTAAAATGTGAAATGGACATACACTGGAATTTTACATGGAAATTATGTAACTTAGCCTAATTCTCTCTATGTTAAAGAAACATGCTATGGGAAAGGACCAAATGGTTTCATGAATAATATTTGCATATAGACAAAAAACAAAAAATGCTATAATTATGGGCAGAATTACAATGAGAAATCTCTTTTATCAATTTATCAAATTGATTAAGGAGAAATAGATTCATATTGATAAAAACTAAGGAGACAGGAAAGAATACAGTGATGACACATATACATACACATAAATATAGTCATATATCAACATATATAATTGCACATATGAATGTTGGTACGGCCACTTAAAAGCACATGTGAAGTGTGTAGGTATATATGTGTAAAGCTAGCTTTCTAGTAAGATAAAAAATAAAATGGCGATGAGCCTGCCATGTAAATGTAAACAGCCATAGAGTGATTCTGTCATTTTCCCCAAATATCAAAACCCAGTGTTTTTGTTCACAATTTTTGCTACTTTTTAACTGCAAACATTTCAACTGAAATGCCACATACCCAGGAATAGTTTAATCTGTTTTAGATTCCTTTGCTGGCCTTTTAGTAAATTATCAGGTAATCTGTTCAAACATCCAAACTGACATTGATTGATGTAATTTCAGGGAAATATGTCTTTTTCTCCAAATACTTTTTTGATCAAATTAAAGTTCTTTCATTAACATTCCATTATAAAAGATCTAGAGTGACACTAATATAAGATAAACATCTTTTTTCAGGCATAATCTGGGAAATGATGTGCTTTATGGCTGATCATATATGATATTAGAAGATAATTTGCAACAATAACAATTAGCAGGTAACTAAGGGGATTGAAAAAGATGGCGGCGGAATAGGACGGGGAGGACACTTTCTCCCTCACTACTTCATCAAAAGAACACTTCAGCACGGAATAAACTCCACAAAACAACTTCTGAAGGCTGGCAGAGGACATCAGGCATCCAGCAAAGCAGATTATTGGCTCCAAAACCAGGTAGGAATAAATGTAAGGGACGAGAAGAGAGACAAAGGAAGTAGGGAGGGAGCCTCGTCCCGGGAAGGGAATCCCATCCCGGGAAGAGACCCTTAAAAAGAGAGGTTGCCAAGCCCCAGGGAACTTTCTCACAGCGGAAGATGAATATATCCTCTCCCTCTAATTTCCCTCCTATCCATAAATGATTACTTTTTAAAACTACATTTTTAAGAAATAAGCTGTTTCATTAAATGATCTTAAATGATAATTATATGAAATATCATTTAATCCATTTTTGTAATCAATATGGCAACAGTTTATATACCTATAATAATTCTATCATATTTGTAAGATATATTTAAATTTCTTGTTTCCAAAATAGCATGAAAACTGTAAGTACCTTAGCCCATATAATACCTTCTGAAATATGCATCGCTGGCATAACCACTGAATAGGTCCCGATTCTGTGTAACTTCTGTACATATTTTATCACCCCTGAAGATTGGGAGGATGGAAGAAATTCTCTGTATCATATAAACTACGTGTTGTGTTAGAACTATTCAACTTATTTTAAAGAAATGGTAAGGAATTTATTTTTATAGTCCTATATTTAGTGCAAGTCTTAGGAGAAACAATGTTTTTAAAGAACTGGTAAAAGAACACAGGATCAGAATGAAGAGCCCCCGGCTAATGAGAGCTTCTCCTTTTCCTGCATCACATTGCCCGTGAAAGTGAAGTGTTAGTTGCTCAGTCACGTCCAACTCTTTGCGACTCATGGACTGTAGCCCACCAGGTTCCTCTGTCCATGGGATTCTCCAGGCAAGAATACTGGAGTGGGGTGCCATGCCCTCCTCCAGCAGCTCTTCCTGATCCAGGGATCGAACACAGGTCTCTCGCCTTGCAGGCAGATTCTTTATTGTTTGAGCTACCTGGGAAGCCACTGTCTATAAAATGTGGTAAGCACTGCAGCTGCTAAGTCGCTTCAGTCATGTCCGACTCTGTGTGACCCCATAGACGGCAGCCCACCAGGCTCCCCCGTCCCTGGGATTCTCCAGGCAAGATCACTGGAGTGGGTTGCCATTTCCTTCTCCACTGCATGAAAGTGAAAGTGAAGTCGCTCAGTCGTGTCCAACTCTTTGAGACCCCATGAACTGCAACCTACCAGGCTCCTCTGTCCATGGGATTTTCCAGGCAAGAGTGCTGGAGTGGGGTGCCATTGCCTTCTCCGGTGGTAAGCATTAGTCAGCTTATAAAGCATTCAAACCCCATATTTTGTTTGTGGGGTCTTGATTCATGTGTTGGTGGGAGCCCCCTATAAAAACCAAAGGGCTCAGATACTGGTGACAGTGGAGGCAGACTGTGACTGTGGGCAGAATGCAGTACCGTGGAGTGGCTCCAGTGATGCTGTTAATTACATGATCGAGTGCTTCTAGACTTACAACTCGAGCTCTATGCCAGCATGCCCTGGAGTGGAGACCACAAAATATCAAACCTGGAAAAAGGAATCTTACAACTAGAAGAAATACGAAACTTGTTAATTTACACAAAAAAGAAGTGAAAAATACATATGAGAATGGATTCAAAAGGTGCTTATTCCAGGGAGGAAGGAACACAGTTTTAGAACAGGATGGCTGGTTAATATGGATGTTCAGGATAAAATGTACTAATTTGATTAGCTCAGACTGCTTGCAATTGTTTTCAGTTTGGTGAAATTCAAACCTAGAGCAGCCCTGCGGCTGCTGCTGAGTCGCTTCAGTCATGTTAATTCAAAGGCCCACCCTTGATCTTTCTGAAGGACACTGAACAACTCTGCAAATGCCATGCAGAATGTCTTCTTTGTACGTTTTCCCAAAAGATCAGGTTGCTGTTACAATTTCCCAAGGTGATATTGGGGAAACATGATCTTTTCCCGAACAGCAGAAAGTCAACCCTGAGATCTCACTAATGTCTGAGTAATAAGAAAGTCACTGCAATTCAAAGATAGGAGTCAGGGCTGATGCCTCAATCAAATTCAGCTTCACAGTGGGCTCAACAGGAACTCAAATCCATCTCATTTTTCTCTAACCAACAGGTTAAATGTGAAGAAAGCTAATTTGAAGATATTGAAACTCTGCAATGCAGCCATAGAGAACATTTCCAACTGGATAGTTTTTCTCTGAAAGAATTATAGATATTCATGTCATTACTAGGAAAGATGCAAAAAAGGATTCCTATCACATCGCCACTTGATTCTCTACAATGACCTGTGTTGAAGGTGAATGGGTCTTCGAGAATGTCAATAAACATCTCTCCACTTAATCAGATGATTTCAACTGCAACTAATTCAATTAAATAGACACAGTTTCTAAGGTAGCTTCTTACATGATATACTTGGATGAAAATGTGAAAGCCTTAGTTGCTCAGTCATGTCCACCTCTTTGTGACCCCATGGACTGTAGCCCACCAGGCTTCTCTGTCAGTGAGATTCTTCAGGCAAGAACACCAGAGTGGGTTGCCATTTTCTTTTCCAGGAAATCTTCCCAACCCAGGGATTGAACTCAGGTCTTCTGCACTGCAGGCAGATTCTTTAGAGTCACCAGGGAAGCCAATAACCTTGGATAGGTGACTCTAAATCATTTATTTACTGAATTACCTGAAAGTCTCTCCAATTGACCCAGATTTAGACAGAGCATTTCTGTTTCTTGTATTTTAAGTCTAAGAGGTTTATAATAAAAGAATTATCTGTAGTAGTGTGCTATATAGAACTTTTGGAATCTCCTAGAAGGGAAATCATTTTGGAAGCTTGTGTGTGTAAAATCATAGCATGGAAATCAAAAGGCTTGGCTTTCCCTCCATAGTTGGCCAAAAGACATTTGTGGTGATTCTTCTTTGATTTTTACATGTCAGAAACAGAGGGATTTAAGATCATCCATCCTGCTTATATAGATTTCATATGTCTGACAATAGTATATGTGTTCAAAGAATGAATGTTTGTTTAATGAGTCAATAAATAAATGAATTTGTTCACTACCTTGACATCCTTAGCAAGGAAATTTTCTCAAAAAGTGGGAGTGGCAGGATGGAGAAGAGTCTCTTTTCCATTCTGATTTTAATATATTTCATCAAATCTTATTTTTCATAACTGAGAAATTAAAAGTTCAAAAAATAGATTTGTAAAAATGATTCAAAGAGCTGTATATCAGACTCTCAAAATGAATGTGATCTGAGATAAAAGCAACCACAGCAAATTAAGGAAGCTCCTCGAGGCAGCATGATACAAATGTGTATTTTTTTTTTCAATGAAAATTAGAAAGAGAAACTTTGATTCTCTCATTTTAGTTATCATCAACTTATGCTACAATAAAAGTAAATATATTGGCAACTCTCCTACTATGTAACACAAGATAAATAAATCACAGAAATGCCTTGGCTACTCCTGGGCACCCTCAGCCTTGCCTCATCTCATTAGTGATTAATCTGCAACAATCAGAAAATGCACGGCCCAACTTGCACTTGATTATCTAAGATCTTTTAACTCTAGTCATCAATCTGCTTTCTCCAACTTTGCAATCTCCAACTTCCTCCCTTTGCAATCTGCTTTCTCCAGCTCATAGCAAGTGGTTACAAGTCTTCTATCTCTTCTTCTCCTTGAGACTTTCACTGTAAAGGCAAAATTATTATCATTTATACTTCTATTTAACAGTTAGGAATTAAAATGAAATATTTGCTTAAATAATTCATTCAATTGTTAATAACCACCCAATAAGTTAGAGGGAAAATTTAGTATGTAAAACCCCACATGGTCATTCCTCAGTTACTGGGGGATAAATATATTTACAGATAGAAAAAGAACAAAGATAAAGGCTTTTGATAACACTGGAAATTTATAAAATATCTCAAAGTTGAATACAGTCCCTGACTCCATAACTCAATGACCCCGTGATTTATGGAGTTGCAACTATTATTGTATGCAAGTTAATTTTGATTTGACATTGGCTTCTTGCTTTCAATATGCCCCTATGGAGCCATAAAGCATTTAGTCAGACACGACTGATGCAACTTAGCAGCAGCAGCAACAGCAATGACCTCCCAGTACACTTACTGGTACAAGTGATGGGTTTTAGCTAAGACAG
>SJYC01003362.1:0-16620 GCA_006408675.1 Madoqua kirkii | reverse complement strand
ACGTGAGTCTGAGTGAACTCCAGAAGTTGGTGATGGACAGGGAGGCCTGGCGTGCTGTGATTCATGGGGTCGCAGAGTCGGACACGACTGAGCCACTGAACTGAATTGAACCGAACCATGTCTCAAAATTTGCTTTCAGTCTTACAGCATTTAATATATAACCTGGCCTCACTTTCATTATCTGATGTTTCCTATCTAGTAGTTTCTAATGTAAATTTCTCACATAAATGAAATCAATCTTCAAAGTCTGTCAGAGCAAATCCCTTCCCACTTCAGCATCTTTTTTTAGGTGTCTTTCTGCTCTGGATGCCAAACCCACCACCTTTACTAGTTTGAATCCTTCATGTAATCCTATAGCACAAAAGTCCTGCCATCTCAAACAGTTTTCTCTTAAAACTACTGATGATAATAGACCCTATTTTGAATGGACTGATCATAGGATACCTGGATTGTTTCAAATTTATTTGTGTTCTCTCCCCTGCCAGAATGTAAAGTCCCTGAAATCAAGAGATTCTAGCATGAGAAGGATTACATATTAAGGCCAATTATAGTACAGTCAAAGCTATGGTTTTTCCAGTAGTCAGATATGTAGCTCAGTCAGTAAAGAATCCACCAGCAATGCAGCAGTCTGCCCTCAATGCAGGAGACTCGGGTTTGACTCCTGGGCCTGGAAGATTCCCTGGAGAAGGAAATGGCAACCCACTCCAGTACGCTTGCCTGGAAAATCCCATAGACGGAGGAGCCTGGTTGGCTACAGTCCATGGGGTCACAAGAGTCAGACATGACTTAGCAACTAAACCACGCTATGGATGCGAGAGTTGGACCATAACGGTGGCTGAGTGCTGAAGAATTAAGGGACACTTAAAGGACACTCAAGGGTCCCTGGAGGACCAGTGGTTAGGACTCCATGCTTTCACTGCTGAGGACCTGAATTCAATTCCTATTTGGGGAACTAAGATCCCATAATCTATGCAGCGAAGCACAAAAAAAAAGAGAAGATGACACTGAGGTATTGAAGGAAAGTAGGGAACCAGTTGTATCTTCATAAACTTGAAGTTCTGTGTTCAAATAGAGTGGGATATTATACAAATTCACGAAAGAGAGGGCAAAATGAGTAGGCTACGGTTTTTGCTTTTTGGTTTTTGTATTTTTTTTTGAAAATAATCAGTTAATTTGGTGTGGCTTTGAGGAACTGAAGACTGGATTTATTGCAATCAACCATCATTGATTCATTGATTGTAGGATCAATCCTGGTGACTTCTTGTTTTCCCTAGAGTTAGCAACTAGAAGGAAATTGACTAGGTCCTAATTGAGAAGCAGAGGCCTGTAAAAAAAGGTATCAAAATGAATATTATCTCTTGATGTAAATAGTGCAAAAGAGAACTTGAAATTTTCTATAAGATCTATGAGAGATAACAACTTCAACTAATTAACCTAAAGAAAAGTCACAAGTCAGCATTAGCTGTCAATTGCCCCCCTCAGAGTCAAGGAAAACTCATATTTGCTTCACAGTGGCTAACAGGCAAGGGTGTCTAAAATGAACCATACAGATTCAGCTATTGGAATGTCATGTGTCTTTTATGGGAAGAATTCCAATGTGCAGTTACTTTGTCTTAGTATTAGAAGTCATATGAATCAGTGATTAAAAAGCCACAGGTTCACTGCTGACCAGCTGAAGATGACTGTTGGAGATGACTATGCCATTTCTTCATGTAACCACTATCACCCCCAAATCTGTCTACAAATGCTCTCACCCCTTGCTTGTTGGTGGTGGAGGGAGTCAGCCTTTGGACAGATGTCCACCACTCTCCCCTCAGTTGCTGGATCTGAAATAAAGCAAACTTTTCTTTCCATCAAAAAAGAAAAAGAAAAAGCCACAGATGCTTAAATAGTATGTCTAATGCCTTATTTCAGACAAACAATTTCCTACAAATAGGGGCAGGCCAGGGACTCTTTTACACCAATTTCAGAATTCATTTAGGTGAACAAATTTTAAATAGTTTTCAAAATACACAGACTAAGCAGAGGCTGCCTCATGTGTGCTAAATCGCTCCAGTCGTGTCTGACTCTTTGTGACACTATAGATGTAGCCCACCACACTCCTCTGTCCATGGGATTCTCCAGGAAAGAATACTGAAGTGGGCTGCCATTTCCTCTTCCAAGGGATCTTCCTGTCCCAGGGATCGAACCCACGTCTCTTATGTCTCCTGCATTGGCAGGTGGGTTCTTCATCACTAGCGCCTCCTGGAACATGTCCCATCTGCAAATGCTTCCGTCTCTGGTAACTTTTCCCCACTTTGACGGAGTGTTAGAAATGTGTTTCTTTTTCTGCAGATACGTGCAGATGAATACTGTGTTGTTTGGGTTTTTCTCCCTCTTACATTTCTTTTTGGCCACCCTGGGTCTTCTTTGCTGCACAGGGGCTTGCCACAGTTGTGCCAAGCAAGGGGTATGCTCTGGCTGTGGTGCACAGGCTTCTCTTTGCGGCAGCTTCCTTGTTCTGGAGCCAGGCTCTAGGGCCCACGGGCTTCAGTAATTGTAGTGCATGGGCTCAGTAGTTGCAGCTCTCGGGCTTAGTTGTCCTTTGGCATGGGGAATCCTCCCAGACCAGGAATCAAACCCATGTTCCCTGCCTTGGCAGGTAGATTCTTAACCACTAGACCACCAGTGAAGCCTTTAAATGCAGTCTTTTTCCTAACACCATCTCCACATGTAGCTTACCTTGTAAGCGAGAAACATGTCAAGTGACAGACAAAAAGAAGGCATGCTTAATTTTTTAAAAAACATGGAGAAGGCAATGGCACCCCACTCCAATACTCCTGCCTGGAAAATCCCATGGATGGAGGAGCCTGGTAGGCTGCAGTCCATGGGGTCGCTAGGAGTCGGACATAACTGAGTGAGTTCACTTTCACTTTTCACTTTCATGCATTGAAGAAGGAAATGGCAACCCACTCCAGTGTTCTTGCCTGGAGAATCCCAGGGATGGGGGAGCCTGGTGGGCTGCCGTCTCTGGGGTCACACGAACACAACTGAAGCGACTTAGCAGTAGCAGCAACAACAGATCTAAGAGAAAATTAAGAGTCTGAACTAGAGAATTATTATGATGATAATTTTCACTGTGATAATTCTTGTAATAATAACTTTGAGTTAGGCATACATTTAAGTTCTTAAAAATATGAATGAGAAAGCAACAGTGTCCAAGAGTGTTGGTAGGCTGAATTGTTTCCTTTGTTATTTAGATCCTCAATGCTTGTATACACTTAAAATCAAAGTGACTAGCTAAACAAAGAGATAAAAAGAAAGACGTTCCTCTAATCAAAGTCTTAGATGCTTACTCCTTGGAAGAAAAGTTATGACCAACCTAGATAGCATATTCAAAAGCAGAGACATTACTTTGCCGACTAAGGTCCGTCTAGTCAAGGCTATGGTTTTCCCTGTGGTCATGTATGGATGTGAGAGTTGGACTGTGAAGAAGGCTGAGCGCCGAAGAATTGGTGCTTTTGAACTGTGGTGTTGGAGAAGACTCTTGAGAGTCCCTTGGACTGCAAGGAGATCCAACCAGTCCATTCTGAAGGAGATCAGCCCTGGGATTTCCTTGGAAGGAAAGATGCTAAAGCTGAAACTCCAGTCCTTTGGCCACCTCATGCGAAAAGTTGACTCATTGGAAAAGACTCTGATGCTGGGAGGGATTGGGGGCAGGAGAAGAAGGGGACGCCAGAGGGTGAGATGGCTGGATGGCATCACAGACTCGATGCACGTGAGTCTGAGTGAACTCCGGGAGTTGGTGATGGACAGGGAGGCCTGGCGTGCTGCGATTCATGGGGTCGCAAAGAGTCGGACATGACTGAGCGACTGAACTGAACAAAGTAACACACAATAGTCTCCGTGTCACAACTGGCTTCATCTCTTTAAAAAGAGAGGAGTTCTGAGTTAAGCAGATGACTCAGATACCAAAACGATTCGCAGTCCTTGACCTAAGCCTGAGTCCACTGCTTATCTGTACTGGCTGTCAACATTATCTCAGAAGTTGTGCTCGCCACTGAGCACAGGATGTGGGCATCAGAAACAAATAAGGAAGCAAGTGTTTGATATCTCTAAGGAAATCCCACAGCTCGCAAGCAAACTCAGTGGACTGAATACATCATTCACTTTTATCCTGAAGAAGCAGCTAAATCAAATGCTCTATCACAGAGCCACAAAAACAAATGAGCTCACAACTTCATATGGCACAGCTTTGTCTCAACTTCTGAGAAAGAGATGCATGCTTCTGAAGGAGGAGTATTTATTTATTCAATCCATGTATTTGGGGACCTCCATTATATTTTTCAATGGAGTAAAAAAAAAATTGCTTCTCTGAAAACATTCTTATTACTCAACATGAAACCCAGTCTTTTGAAACTGATCTTTAGTTTAGAAACTGATGTTTCAAACAACAAGGTAAGGTACCTGTTTAGTGAATAGTGAGTCGGCCTTGAGATTGCCTTCAATTTTATTAATATTTTAAAAAATATTATATGCCCTTTGTTTTCAGGGCATGATAGCATAGATCTCTAAAATCACAAATGCAAGCTAGGATTTTGAAGTCATCACTCCTGGATTTTCATCTTTTTAGAGAGGGATGTCTTCAACCATACTGGGATAAAAACAAACCTACTCATGGATTCTCCAAGAACAGGGAGGAAATCACTAGCAGCTAAGGCTGAGAGAATTGTTTTGTGCTTTGAATCTATACCTGGGATACTGCCCCCAACAATTTTGAATAGAAAGACATAAATTTCTACAAGTGGAGAAAAAGGCAAATGGAGAGTGTCACCATGAAACACTGATGGGAAAAATGAACCAGAAGGAAGAAGAGATCAGACACTAAAAATATTTCTGTGGTGTTTTCTTGTAGAACCTTTTTGGGAATGAAAGCCATAGGGACCCCCTCATCTACCCAAGTTTCTCCTCTTTCTACTTCTCTGACACTTGATGAAAATCCCCCCTCCCTGCTTGCAAACCACTTCAAATAAAATGCAAGGGGTCTGCATGGTGCATTCTGCACCTGGTATGGCTTTGTTGACCACTAGCTGAATATTTGAAGGGGTGCCCTTGAGTGGAAGTGAGACCTCCAGAGACCCCTCTCCCAGCTCCATCACATCTTTCTCAACACTGCATACAAACAGCCCATATGAGTCAAAGCTTAAAAGAAACAAAAAAACCCACAAAAAACAAAACCTTCAAACATATGTGAAAAATGTGTCTACACAGTAAGAGATTCCCATATATCTTTCACCCAAGACCCCACTCAAGTTTGGCCCGATGTCCCAAGAACATCTTTTGGACCAGGAGAATCCAACTTCAATCAAGAGTCATGTGCTGCACTTAATTATCACATCTCTTTAATTTTCTTTAATCAGGAACAGTTCCACAGCCCTCCTTGGATCTTCATGAACTTGACATTTCTGAAGAGTACAAAATTCTTTAGCATCTCTGAGTTTGGTTTTATGTTTCCTCATAGTTAGATTCAGTTACACCTTCCAAACAGTCACATTTTAATGTATATAGCTTAAAAGAAACATAATGGAGATCCTGTTAAAATGCAGATTCTGATTAACAAGACTCTGGTGAGATTCTTGGTTCTTCATTTTTTTTAAATTGAAATACAGTTGGTGTATATACAATGTTGTTAGTTTCAGGTATATAGTAAAGTGATTTGGTTATATATATTATATACATATATCTGGAAAAGAATACATCTTTTCCACTATAGGTATTACAAGTCATTGAATACAGTTCCCTTTGCTATACAGTGGATCCTTGTCATTTATCTGGTTCTGCATTTCTAACAAACTCTCAGATCACTGATGTGCTGACCACACTTGATTAAAGAGAGTCCCTGAGCCACCAGTCAAGAAGAGGAGGCTACATTTAGGGCTGACTACCTCCCCCCAGTCAGGACTAATCCCACCATCCTCCATGCTTGGTTAGTGCAGTCACATCCATGAGCCCAAACCTTCCAAAGTCACTGATCTCAATACCAGAAACCCCAGCCTCCCTCCCTAAGTGAACTCCCAGACTTATCCTCACCATCATCTTAGTGAACAGTTCCTTCATCCACCCAGTCGTTTAAATCTGAAACCAAGAAGTCATCGTTAATTCTTTTCTCTTGTTCTGCTCCCACAGTCAATCTGGCAACAGGATCTAATTCCAAACACCCCAAATCTGTTCACTTCTCCTTGTTTCTGCTGCCCTTCACACACCATGTTATCAGCACTCCCCCCAGCCCCGCCCCACATGACTGAAGCTATTCCCCATCTGGTCTCACTGCTCCCACTCTGCCCCTCTCCCCGCAGCCACCAGAGAGAGCTTTGGAAAAGAACATGCCAGATTCTTCTTAAACATCTCTAATGGCTGCTTATGATATTTAGGCAAAATAATAATAATAACAATTCAAGCTCCTTTCTTTTTTTCAGGGATTTGTGTGACTTTTCTCATCTCGTCCTTGCCTGAACACTGGTGGATTTGTTTTTCCTCTGACCAGCCAACCTTCAAGCTGTTTCAGCCTTAGATAAGCTTCCTCCTGAACTCTGAATAGCTTGCTTGCTACTCTGTATTACTCAGACCTCTGCTCAAAAGCCAGCCCCTCCGAGGACCTTCTGATTGCCTGATCTGAAATCGCCTCCTAGCTCAGTTTCTGTACTTCTCCAGCTGCCACTTTTATTTTCATGGTAAACATCATCACCCTGTAAAATTATATTATTGACTTACTTATAGGAGAAGGAACACCATCAACCAGTTCCAGGAAAATGTACAATCCTGGATCACCAGGTACCAGATGCAAAGGCAGGGACACAGTCAGTGGGTGATGGCTAACAGAAAGGCTAAGTAGAAGGACAGTGCTCCCAACACCAGCTCCCTTCAGTCTTCCAAAGTGAAAAACAACAAACAAATAAAGGAAGAAACTTGGTTCAGCCTAGGAGTAAGACCTCAGTGCACCTCTCTCTCTGGAAATGTCCTTTCTACCTCCCACTGGTAACTGTTGCTGGAAGGAAATAGACACTCTCTGGAGATATTGTAAGAAGGCACTAAATCAAAGAAAAGGATCCTGTGAACTCTGCTAGGGCCAAGCTTTATCACACCTTTAATAACGAGGATTCCTGCTTAGTTCTTGTGGTTGGCCAGCCAACAGAAATAGAGGCTTTGCTGTTTAGAGAATCCCACAGTCAAGCACCTTATTAGTGGAAGGGAAAGGGGCCAGGACACCCAACAGTTGCTTGCTCTTGATGGACACATATTCTGAAGGAAAATCCATCAGCAGTTCCATCTCCATCTACTCACAGGTCCTAAATGTGGGCTCACTCCCAGGTTTCTGTAGCCTCCCTCCACACTAAAAAACATAGGAGGGACAGTTTCCATAGGAGCTAGCACAGGGCGCTCAGCACAAATGCTCGCTAAGCACAAATCTTCTGCAGGCTTCACCCGATCTAGATCAGAGGTCCCAAACTCTACGACAGTGGTCCTCACAGAAGGACTGTTTTTAACCCCCTCCCCTTTCCTCTCCAGGGGAGGTTAGCCACAGCTAGAGGCTTCCTGGTTATCATGGCTGGGTGGTAGAGGGTAGACCACTGGCATCCAGTATGTAAAAGTCAGAGAGGCGTCTAACCATCTTAACATTCACTGGACAGCCTTCCAATTCCCAGCAAGAATCATCTGGCTCAGTACGGCAGCAGTTCTGAGATTCAGAGATCCTGCTCAAAGGTCAGTGGACACAGCTGGGCCACAGGAAATGTGAAGCTGGCTGTGAATTCACAGGGCAACCCGGGGACAGTGGTGCTCTGGGATACAGCAATATGGGACCAGTGATGACAACTTATGAAGAGAGGAAAGGAATCTGGGTTCTCATGGGTGATTATATCATTGTAACCTGTGTCATTATGGTTTTTTTTTATAAATGCTGGAAATAAATTTTATAATGTTGAAAACCAATCCAAATTAAAATGCAGAAGCAAAATATTAAAAAAAAATAAAGCCACTCCATGAGCCAAAATAAATACATTAGTCGTCTGGATCTGGCCTATGGATTGCTGGTTTGCCATTGCAGATTTGGTACTCCGTGTGTTATACAGGAGATGGCTATAATCACATAATTAAGTCTGAGCACCTAGGAGGACAGATAGCAGTTTAAAAATGGGCATTAGTCTGAGCAATAACCAGAGAAAATGCCTACAAGTAAAAAAAATTTAATATAAACAAGAATTAAGTTTAAACAATATCAGGGACTTGATAAGATTATAGAGGATGCTGAGGAGGTAAGCAGGGACCTCTGGTCTATAGCAGTGGTTTGAATAGATGATGCAAAGAATATGCAGTAGAAGGATGGGGAAAATACAAATAGGTTAATCTCAGAAGAAGGACTGCAAACAGGTGTAAAAGACACTCGATAATCAAATTTATTCAAATTAAAATGAGACAATTTTCCTCACTGAATTTAAAAAGAAAGTACTGCCCTGGTGGCTCAGTGGTAAAAAACCTGACTGCCAGTGCAGGAGACATGGGTTCCATTCCTGGGTCAGAAAGATCCCCTGGAGAAGGAAACGGCAGCCCACGCCAGTGTTCTCGCCTGGGGAATCCCATGGACAGAGGAGCCTGGCGGGCTACAGTCCATGGGGTCGCAAAAGAGTCGGACCCAACTTGGTGACTGAACCACCGCCCAGTGTGGCCAAAGGGGAGCGAGTGCACCCCAGTGCACTCCCGACCAGTGGACACTTTCTCTGAAACCTAGAATTGAAATCTAAAACTGCCCTCAGACTGAAAATGTGCACATCCTTTCATGTTCAAGTCCACATCTAGGAAATACCTTAAGGAAACAGACAGGTGGATACAGAGGTACACAGAATTCTGTTCTTTGCAACAGGGTTTATCATAGCAAATAATTGGAAATAACCCATATGTCCATTCAGAAAATAAATGATCTGAACAGTCACCCTGTGGAGTGTTAAACAGCTGTCAAAGAGAATGAGATATCCATATGTGTGAAGATAGTTTATGGTCTTTTTAAAGTAAAAGAAAAGCTCAAAATGCTATAAATACATAAAATAGATGGGAGGGCATGACAGAAAATGAAAGGAGGCTCTGAAGGAAATGTTCTCAGCAGCTCATGTGTCTGTTGATTGATGTTTTTACTGCTTGTTTCTCGGTAGTGAGATAATATTTATTCTGCTTAAAATTCATCATCTATATATTCTGGGTCTTATATATTGCAAACATATCTTGCCCCTTTAATAAGAAAAAGGAAATAAAATTTGCTATTAAAGCATAAGATATTATTACTTTCATGCATAAATCAATCTGAAACATAATATATATTTAAAGGTAAAATATCCATACATTATACCCTCGGGGAAATTTCAGTACTACATTAATATCTAACACCATGAATGAAACAACAGTTATAAATAAATAATAATATTTAGTATTCAAACAGCTAAAACTCTTTGATATTAAAGTTTGGATCATAGAATATGATCTAATGGAAACAGCAACTCACTCCAGTACTCTTGCCTAGAAAATCCCCTGGTCGGAGGAGTCTGATGTCCATGAGGTCGCAAAGAGTTGGACACGACTGAGCGACTCCCTATAACTGAGTGCTAGCAACTTGCCGCTGCTGCTGCTAAGTCACTTTAGTCGTGTCCAGGTCTGTGCGACGCCAGCAATGGCAGCCTACCAGGCTCCTTCGTCCCTGGGATTCTCCAGGCAAGAACACAACTTAACAGTACTAAAACTTACAGGATCTATCTCGCCATAGTAAGAAGTACTTTGAAATGTTGTCATTTTGACAGTATTTTTCCCTACTTTTTTTTTTTTTTTTTTGGAGTGCTGAACACACAGAGAAACTTCACAGGTGTAGGTTGGCTTGGAGAGACTGAATTTTCTCTGCCTTATTACTTATTTGGAGGGACTTATCTACCCTCTTTGGGTTCCCCTGCTGGCTCATATGGTAAAAATCCACCTACAAAGCAGGAGACCAAGACTTGATCCTTGGGTAGGGAAGGCAATGGAGAAAGGAATGGCAACCCACTCCTGTATTCTTGCCTGGAGAATTCCATGGACAGAGGAGCCTGGCAGCTACAGTCCATGGGTAGTGTCCAGAGGGCTGGACATGGCTGAGAGACTAAGAAATGCAGAAAAGTAAAATGGCTGTCTGGGGAGGCCTTACAAATAGCTGTGAAAAGAAGAGAGGGAAAAAGCAAAGGAGAAAAGGAAAGATATAAGCATCTGAATGCAGAGTTCCGAAGAATAGCAAGAAGAGATAAGAAAGCCTTCCTCAGCGATCAATGCAAAGAAATAGAGGAAAACAACAGAATGGGAATGACTAGAGATCTCTCCAAGAAAATGAGAGATAGCAAGGAAACATTTCATGCAAAGATACACTTGATAAAGGACAGAAATGGTCTGGACCTAACAGAAGCAGAAGATATTAAGAAGAGGTGGCAAAAATACACAGAAGAACTGTACAAAAAAGATCTTAATGATCTGGATAATCACGATGGTGTGATCACTCATCTAGAGCCAGACATCCTGGAATGTGAAGTCAAGTGGGCCTTAGAAAGCATCACTACGAACAAAGCTAGTGGAGGCGATGGAATTCCAGTGGAGCTATTTCAAATCCTGAAAGATGATGCTGTGAAAGTGCTGCCCTCAATATGCCAGCAAATTTGGGAAACTCAGCAGTGGCCACAGGACTGGAAAAGGTCAGTTTTCATTCCAATCCCAAAGAAAGGCAATGCCAGATAATGCTCAAACTACCCCACAATTGCACTCATCTCACATGCTAGTAAAGTCATGCTCAAAATTCTCAAGCCAGGCTTCAACAATACGTGAACCGTGAACTTCCAGATGTTCAAGCTGGTTTTAGAAAAGGCAGAGGAACCAAAGATCAAATTGCCAACATCCAAAGGATCATGGAAAAAGCAAGAGAGTTCCAGAAAAACATCTACTTCTGCTTTCTTGACTATGCCAAAGCCTTTGACTGTGTAGATCATAATAAAGTGAGCTGGTTAGTAATCTCCTGGGCTTCTAACGTTCTTAGGAACTAGGAAATGAATTGCTGAACAATAGAGAGGGGAAATTAACTCTCAATCTGAAGTATTAATGGGAAAGACAAGCAGAATGAACAGAGAAATAAGCAGAGTATTCAGCTGTTAGATCACAGAACAGCCCAATGATTCACACACGAGAGTCACTTAGGGAGTTTTTAACAAATTGCTCAGCTTTATCTTAATCAATTAAATCAGAATCTTTATCTTAAGCAATTAAATCAGAATTTTCAGGCTGACACTGACATTGAAATGAGAGTGAAAAATAATAAGACTCCCAGTCACCTCTTTTGCACAGCCAGGACTGAGACTCACAAGATAAGATGATGGTAAGAGTATCATTTGAGAAAGAGAGAAAATAAATCAATTCAGAAATACTCTTATGCAAATAAAGATTTTTTTAAATCTACAAACCTAAAAAATCTTAACTCTCCTTGGTTTATGAAGAAACTACATCACTCCTTTAATGAGTCTACTGGGCAACCAGGGCTGAGAATCTCTAGAGCATAAGCAAGTAAGCAATATTTTATAATTTGGTTCCTATTAAATTCCAGACTTCAGTCATTGGAAAATAGGAAGAGATAGTCGTTTGTTTTTTTCTGTTATCATAAATGACAAAAATAAATTAGACTCAAATACTCTGAATGAAGAATAAATGAATTAATGTTTTTGCAGCTTTTAAAAACACTCTGGATCCCAATAAGTAATTCTAAATAATTAAAGGCCTGTACATATACTTGCATACTCAAAAGCCTGCACACATGTATATAATTTCTTTGCACATACTTTTATAGGGCTGGAAATATGTTTTGAGGTTGCCAGAATTACATATTAGTCACACCAGAAATGAACCAGATAGATAAAACTCTATATTCCCATTTCTGAAATGGAGAAAGGATCGCAAGGCTTCATCTCTGACGTCTTAGACAATTTTGTCTCTACACCCTTTTCAGGACCAAGTACCATGTGATGCAGCTGTTAAGTTGTCACACCTGTGACATGAATATTGTGTTCATTTTGGATCCACTAGAATGACTATTCCCTGATGGTAGTTATCTAAACTGCAGATATAAATTGAGAAAGAATGAAGAGAGAATATTTACAGAGAATACCAGTCTCTGATTGTTTAAAATATCTGGGAAAGAAGATTATTCCTCAAACCAACTCTGTTTCATCTTTCAATGACTTGATCAGTCAATATCTATATTTTTCCCATTAGTTGATATGACTAGATTTGGATGATGATAAAGACAGTAAGAATGGCCAACAATTTAATTAATAATGTTGAACTTAAAACCAGATTTTGAGGCATTAGTCCCAGAAGGAGAGGTCTTGAGGCTATATTTCAGTATTATCGACGCAGGCATGTGACAAGGAAGGGACATCATGGTAACATTACAGAGCTGTAACACCGACAAAGTAGAAACTTTTAAAATGTTAAAGAATCATTCTGAAGCCCAACTTCCACTCTGATAGAAGGATGGAACATTTGGGAAACTGGTGGCAGGAGGGAGATCAGCCTGACGTGCTGCAGTGAGGAACAGAAGGCATTATTTTGAAAAATAATGCTCAGAGTCTCAGCAATAAATAGCAAAAACCGAGAAGCAAGAAACATGTAGGGCAGCCAGCCATGTAATTCAAAGGAATCATTATTCCTGTGTCATGTGACCAGATTGCTGGTCATTTGCTTCTATTTCCATTTTTCAGTGTTGTTATTTAGTCACTAAGTTGTGTATGACTCTTTCAGATCCCATGGACTGCAGCCCATCAGGCTCCTCTGTCCATGGGATTCTCCAGGCCAGAGTACTGGAATGGGTTGCCATTTCCTTCTCCATGGAATCTTCCTGACCTAAGGATCAAACTCACACGTCCCACATTGGAAGGCAGGTTGTTTACCACTGAGCCACCAAGAAAGTCCACATTTTTCATTATTTCACACTAAAAGAAAGTGAAAGTGAAGTTGCTCAGTCATGTCCGACTCTTTGCAACCCTATGGATTGTATAGCCTACCACGCTCCTCCAACCATGGGATTTTCCAGGCAAGAATACTGGAGTGGGTTGCTACTTCCTTCTCCAGGAGATCTTCCCAACCCAGGGATTGAACCCAGGTCTCCCGCATTGTAGGCAGAAGCTTTACTTTCTGAGCTACCAGGGAAGTCACACTAAAAAAGGGACCACACACAGGAACACATTTGGAGGGACAGACAGAGGCTGGATGAAAAACCAAGGGAACGCTGGGGACTGGCATTCTGGAAACTGCTCCTTCACCCTAAAGGGGCCACCTCTGTTCAACCCAGCTGGTCACTGTCTTGGGATATGTTGCCAGGTTCATGCTTCTTTCAAAAGAAATGGGAAGCCAGATATTTATGTGAACTCTCATTAAAATATAGCAAGTAACTCCAGTCATTTTTTTTCAACAGTGTATGGATCAAACACATCAATTTGTGACCTTTGTTGCTAATCTATTTTAGCATTTCCAGACAGAATTCTCCTACATGTAAGGCTCCAACCTCATTTCTTAGAAAAGTGTAAAGATGTTTCACTCTATCAGAGCTCATGCCAGAGCTGAATGGCACTTCACCATTCCAGCTTAACTAAGTGAAAAAAGTTAAGCCTTTTGATACCGCCCCTGGAGCTCAAAATTTCGATTATTCTCAACCTTTTACTCAACGAAAATTCAATCCTACTTCAATGTTACTGACAAAGGCACTCAGAAAAATCTGCCAATGTGTTCATTCAAGACTCAGAGTTTACAGAGAGTTCTTAGAAGGTTTGTGTGTACAGTGATGACATACCCTTATATAGTGCTTCCTGGGTCCCAGGCTCTGTGCTAAGTACTTTGTATATATTAATTCATTTCATTCTCATAACAGTGACCTGATGTAGATATTACTTTTATCATCTCCCTACAGATAGAGAAACTGAAGCACAAAGATTTAAGTAGCTTGCCTAACTTCTCACACAGCTAGCAGTAGCAGAACCAGGGTCTAAACTCATGCAGTTCGGCTCCAGAGTCCAACATCAATCTGCCAGCTTTTCAAAGTAACAAATATGCATATGAGTATCCATCTTTATGTGAACCATGAAAACTACAGCAGACTCTCAGACTGTGTGCGTTCCCGTAACGCAAGCTATAGGATGTAACTGTTCTATATTTTGAATGGACTGTTCCAGTACGCCGTCTTCTGAGTCCATTTGGACCACTGAAGTGTTTTCATTCCCAAACACAACACAAGGAAGACTTTACTACTTTATGAAAACATTTGACTTGCTTCCTAGGTGGCACCAGTGGTAAAGAATCCACCTGCCAATGCAGGAGACACAAGAGATGCAGGTTCAATCCCTGCGTCAGGGAAATCCCCTGGAGTAGGATAGGGCAACCCACTCCAGTATTCTTGCCTGGAAAATCCCACGGACAGTGGAGCCTGGTGGGCTACAGTCCATGGGGTCACAAAGAGTCAGACTCAACTGAGCACATATGCACACTGATTTGCTCACTTGATGTTGTCATTTCAAATATTTCACAAAATCCTAAGGAATAAAAATCGGAAGAGACAGACCACAGAGATCACCTGGTCCAAACTGTCTCTAACTGAGAACTTCAGGAAACTAAATGAGATTTAGGATACCTGGCTCTCCATTAAACACCAACATTGAGTCAGAATACAGGACAGTCTTTTTCCTGCCATAATAAATGTTGGCGTCATCTCTAGATAATGTTTTAAGACTGTGGGTATATTATACAAAAACACTTTTAAGAAAAATTGAAATCTTTTTCTTTGTTTAAAATTATGTCTATTAAGAATATATGCTAATCATCTGGTTCCTTGAAAACATCCAGTTGTTTATTGAATTTTTGAATTTTTACCTCTGTATTTTAATATACAAGACAATCTTAATGTGCTTGTCTTCTGGCATCATGCAAGATTAAATTACTGATGGTCTTTATGTAGTTAATATCCAAAATAAAATTCAGGTATGGCTAGAGATCATTCAAAGTATTTGGAAAGAATACTTTTTCACAAATGTACTCATTCTTTTTGAAAATGTTACAAATATTTCTTGGATTCTGTTTTTAAACACTGCAATTATGGAGACTTCCCTGGAGATCCTGTGGTTAAACTTTGCCTTCCAGTACAGGAGATGTGGGTTTGATCCCTGGCTAGGGAGCTCAGATTCCACATGTCTCATGGCCAAAAAACCAAAACATAAAATAGAGCAATATTAGAAGAAATGCAATAAAGATTTTTAAAACAACTGTCCACATAAGCAATAAATCTTTAAAAAGCCCCACTGTGACTAAGTTTCACCTTTACAACTATCTGCTTTGTATACCTAACATCTTTTTTATTTATTTAAAATATGCCATGCTTCATCCATTAACACAGTTTATCTATAAAGATGAGCACTTACAGAACACTTTATAGTATACATAATACTTTAAAACACACAAATAGTGTGTGTTTCTTTAAAAACAGTTAAGATATTTTAAATACTTTCTTTTCTGACACAGAATGACCATGTCACTAGTTCATTCCTCACCTTCATTAATTTTCCTTCAATACGAAGTTTGCCTCATATTAAGCCGTGTCCAAAACAAGAGCTCAGAAATCTGCCCTACTGAGTGAACTGATGGTCAATTAAAACTAGACGGTTTAATTAAAAAACAATTTATACCAATTGACTTTAAATTTAATTAAAATAGTCCACTGCTCAAATGTAAAAGCAAACTTAGTAAATGTACAATAGACCCGGGTGGGCCTGAAGTGTTAATATGAAAAAGTCCTGGTAACAGATTGTTCCGTTGTGTTTAATTTCAATTCTGCTAATGAAAGAGGATCAAGCAGAAGGTAATTTGCATTTGAACATGGCCGGTCCTTCTGATATGCTAATTATATTACAGAGATGTTTGATCCAGAAATCCATGAGAAAGACATGAAAGGCCAGTTGTAATGTGTTATTTCTAACATTACTCGCTCGCAGCATCTTATTTAGTTCATATGTAAAACATCATTGCTATAGCTACTTAGTTCAAATATAAAACATTATTTCCTGTTGGAAAACAGGGGGAAAAAATTTCAAGATAGGACATCTGAAAACTATATTTGGTCAATAATATGATCAAATAGATATGCACACATACATATTTATAAAGCACAGTGGAATTGTTATTAATTTTCAAATACCTGTTAATTATTGGGATGATAAGATCGAAATAGTGTTCCAACATTTTGCTTCCTTATAATTTAAAAAGAAATCATTGTTATTTAAATGGTAGTCTATATACTGATTTAGAAAAATATTGATCAGTTGGACTGAAAGTGTGCCATGTCTAAATTTATGCTTTTAATACTTAAAAATTAATACAATGTAAATTAATGCCCTTGGCATGAATATAAAAATAAAACATTTCAATGCTGCTGTGCTCTTTTAGTTCATCTGAGGATGTTATGGATATCATTATACAGAAGAACTGAAAACTTCCTTATAGCTTCTGGCCCAGATGATCTACTTCTCTTCAACCTCAAAGTTGGGATTAAAA